>PVIW01000517.1:0-228372 GCA_004026585.1 Noctilio leporinus
TTCCTTGTATTCATACACTTGGTTCTGTTTTGCTTGTTGTTAGTTTTGCTCATTATTGTCCCGTAATGGGTGAGAACATATGATACCTGTCCTTCACTGACTGGCTTATTTCACTAAGCGTAATATTCTCCAGTTCTGTAGATCCCTGGCAGAGGAGGGGCCCTTGGGGAAGGAGATGTATAGTGTGAAATCCTGTAAACTCCAAAAAATTATTGATAGTTCTGAACATTTGGCTGTATTAATAGAAGTCTGGGGTCTAGAACGAGGGAGGCAAACAGACGTGTTCTCAGAGAGAGGAATGGGCAGCAAGATGACTCGACCAGGTGTTCTGCTGAAGAGCCGGCACTGCAGAAGTGTGTCGCTCAGAGTTAGCAAGATTCCCAGATAGCACAAGAGCTGCCTGTAAATACTTGACGTGGGAGAGGGGTGGCTCTGGCCAGTGGAGGTCATCAGCAGGGGGTCCATCCAGCTCAGGCTAAAGGAGCATCCCAAATAGCATAACCACCCTCAGGTGGGATGAACTGGCCTGCACTGGATGATTGGGAGTTTCCTGTCATGCCAGGTATGAGAGGGCAGATGGGACGGTCACCTGGCAGGTTGGCTGTCCTTTGTCCTTTGAGGCACTGGACTGGATGGTTCCTGCTGGTTCCAGATGGCTGCCATTCCGTCACTGGGATTAAGTCTGAACTAGCACACTCCTGGAGCGTGACATGGGGCGGGCACAACTTTCCTGTGCCTCAGCTTCCTCAGGTGGAAAGAGGGAGACTACCTGCCTGCCTCTCAGGCTTCTTGTTCAGATTAGTTAAGATGATGGCTCCAGTGTTCTTTGCGTGGTGCAATTCCAGATGCGCGCAAGTGACAATTATCATTTGTTTCCCTTCTGTGCTGTCTGCTTGCCACTACGCTGACATTTGGGCGTTGGGCAGGGAGTGGAGAATCCCTGTTCTCACAGCTGAAGCTGACTGATCTGTGTAGCTGAGCTTCTACTGTAAGGAATTTAGTTTTTCAGGGAAGCAGAGTTACGAATAAATACTGAAGTGTGGGGTAAGCAAAACCTGGCCTGAGGGGGTCACAGAGTCTCTGGCCAGGACAGACATCACTAATCAATCACTGCACTCTTCCCTGCGGATTTTGGATATGGCTTCACGTTTTCTACCCACATGATAACAGCTACTGTGAACTGTTAGGATTTGGCCTAAGAGGTAGACTCTGTTCACCACTCCTAAATCCAAGGAACTGATTATTAATACTATTTTTGGTGAGCACCTAGCGAGTGACTCAATAAATGCATTATTAAGGGAAGTGTATGGGTGGTGGGGGGAGGGGGTCGGGACAGCTTCTTGGTGGAGGTGGCAGGGGGCTAAGCCGAAGAAGGAGGGAGAGTAAGGAAGGAGGGAGAAGCCAGAAGGGCACTCCAGGCTGTTGGCACAGCAGAAGTAAACATCCCAGGGCTGTTGGGCTGGGGGTAGGGCTTGTGGCCCGCTTGAGCTGGGTAAGCCAGTGCCCCATTCCTGCTGTGCCAGTCGGTGACGGTGTGACCTTGGGTAAGGCTGATCCCTAACTCTGTGGAAGCTAAGGGGCAAGGGTTGGCCTGCTATCCTCACAGCTGCAGAGAAGCTCTAAAATTATCTTCTGCCAAGACTGACCCACCACCCCCTTTTTCTCTAGCAGTGGCCGTTGAGTTCCTATCGAATACCTCGTTGGCGGCAGCATTTTAAGTGTGATCCAAATGACTCAGAAATCTGGGGGCTGGAAGCAGTTGCTACGATAGGATGGTTATTGCAGAAAGAAGCAAGATGTGGGCTGAGTGGGGCCTGGGCTTTGACAGATCCCTGGATTTCTAGAGAATGGACATTTTCCCTGAGGCCGAAAGGAGGTTTGGGTCCAGAGCAGCTGAGCTGGTTGTCTGGGCCCCTGCACCATTTCAAGGCGCCCTTTCATTCTTGGCCAGGAGGGTGGGGAGGCTGGGTATGGGCAAGGGGCTGACAGGTTCTCCTCTATTTATAGCTGGGATTTGGGGTCACGGGGCCCTGGGTGCTGGGATGGCTGGATGCCAGGACTTACCAGCCAATCACAGGGCAGTTGGCCCCAGGGTCCTGCACATTAGCAGGTGCCCTAATGTGAACCCACAGGGCTGGCCTGGGCTCTGGCCAGATGCTCAACATTCCCTCCTGACTCCCAGCAGGCCCCTGGGGTGCCGCCAAGTGCCTGCTGGGACAGAGGGAGGGGACGAAGAAGAGGAAGCGAAGGAAGGGCTTGTGTGAAGGCCGCTGGTTCTGAGCTCACAGTGTAGATGGAAGTTCAGGATTGCTTTAAGGCAGAGGTCCTGGGATGGGGCTGGACCCCTGAGCCTGGGGTCAATGTCACACTGGAATAAGACCGAAAAAAGAGACCGTTAGCCCCCTGAAGCCAACCTCTCCCTCCGTATACATTTCTCCCCTTCCTGCCACACTCCACACGCAAGAAGCCAGTTAGTTAATTTTCACTGAGACTTGCAGCCACCAACAGAATTAGGGAACTTGTCTCCACCAATCAGCACATCTGCCCCATCTCGCTCTCCTGGAGACTCCGTTCAGGCTGTGCAGAGTTTTTCATAGAAAGAGTATCAAGGCAGGGGAGGGGATCAGTGACCTTAGTGATGACAGCGTGGGGCCTGGAAGACAGCAAATGAGAGATGGAGTTGTGGTCTTGAGGAACGCCTCTCCTGGGTTTTGGGTGTCTCATCTGAGACGAGGGAACTCATCAGGATGCTCTGAGGACCAGATGAAAGGATTAGAGAGTGTGAAGCTGGATTATGTAAATAGGAGCGAGGCAGCAGCCTATTCACACTCCCTCCACCCTCTCCCATGCATGTGCTCACACACTGGTGTGCCCTGGGCAGGTGGGCATAGCGGACTGCCTGACTAGCCTGCCCAAGGCTCACCTGCTCCCAGGTGCCCCAGACTCAGCAAGGCCAGGGTGGAGCTCCTTGTTGCATTTCACCCACACCCCAGCCCTGTTCCCCCTGCCTCTCACACCCAGGTTGCTACAGCCCTGAACCAGAGAGTCCTCCCTACTTCCTCCTCCTCCTCTACCTCCCACAGCCTGGCCATCACCAAGTCTCTTCAATCGTACCCCCGAATATCGATCACGTTACATCCAATCTTATGTGCCTCTCTTCATTGCCCTTCCTTTCCACTCAGAGGCCATTCTGCCATGCTGACCTATGAGACAGCCTTCTAATTGGAGCTTCTGCTGCCATTTTGTTCCCAAATCCCCATGGCAGCCAGAGCGCAGATTTGTCACTTCGTTGCTCTGCAGAAACGCCCTCAGCGGAGCCCTGTGATCTTAGGGCAAAGGTCAACTGTCCCGCTGTGGCCTAGAAATCGCTCAGAATCTGGTCCCACACACTTCCCCTTCATGTCTCCCAGGTCCTTTGATCCTCACTCCAGCCAATGGAGCTTCTCTCAGTTTCTCTCTGTTCCGATCACCTGGGCACTGGCCTGGGCCTCCCCCACCTGACTGGACAATGGGGACCCATCTTCCTATTACTGCTGTGGTCCCAATGTTAGGTAGTTGCCTAGCACCAAAATAACTGCTTGGGAAAGGGGAAAGTGTTTACTTACAGCAGAGCCTCAGTTCCCAAATTTAAATTGTTTGGGAAAACTGTTTAAGAAGCGATTTATTCGCAAACCAAATCTCCTTTCTCACCCCAGAGACATGTGACCAATCGTACATAGGCATCACCCTGAAAGAGTTGTTGGGTCAAGAAGTCTTGTTCAACAACTGAGACATGTTTTTTTCCCATGAACAACTTGGTCGAGAACCAAACTGAGAACCAAGACATTTGAGAACTGGGATTTGATGGTACTTTCAGTGCCAGGGTTCTCCAGACTGGTATTTCGGGTTCAGGGGGCCTGGGGAGGAGCCTCACCCAGTAAATGGGGGCTCTCTCCTTCATAGTTTACAGTATGATGACAGAATGGAGCAGTTCAAATGACTCAACTCTTTATCGTTAGGAAATTATTTCCTCCCCATATATTTTCGTGCCAAGTATTTATAAAGGGCCCGCTGTGCATTTGGTCTAGCCTTCTGCTTGGTGGTGCCAGACCAGTGGCCCAGGTGTGTCTGCAGAGCCTGCTGTAGCTCAGGATTGTGACTGTGGGGGCTGGTGGCAGCCCAACCCAGGTTGGCACTAAAAGGGGCCAGAGGATAGGATCATTCGCTGACCCTCCCTCCTCATCTGTGAGGCTAGCTGGCCGCAGGCCCGGGCCAGGCTTGATGCAGAGTGAAGGCAAACATCCATTCCTTGTGGGAGGATAATCCAGGAGCAGGAGCCAGGAGCCAGAGGCAGGTGGGTCTGTGCAGATGCATTCTCAGACACCGCGTCACAGGGGTGGCCCGTGTCTAACCCCAGGTGGATGCATGGTGCTGACTCTGCAGAAACCAGAAATTGAGATGGTCAGGGATCATGTCTTTAATGGTAGGAAGGCTGGAAAATTCAGAGGGTTGGAGTGAAGACTATTCAATGGCAATAAATGCCAGTAAGATGGATACAACAACGAATGAACAAATGAGTAAATAAAGGTCTCCTTCGGCCAACAGAAACAGAATCCTCTCCCAGGCCTCAGAAGCACGGCATGGACCCCCTTCCTCTTGGCCTTATCAATTTTATTAGGTTCCTAGAGTAGAAAAAAGATACAAGGAAAAAAACCCCATAGCGTTATGCTCAATGAGTTTTAAACTTTCCGAATTCTACCCCAACATGCGTGCTAGAGAACACAGGCTCACTGCCCTGGTCACCTGCTATAGCGTGGATCAGAGAAGTGGCAGGGCCACATGCCTGCTGGATTGCTTTCCTACCCACCTGAGAATGTGAGTATTCAGCTGCCAGACATGTTTTGGTTATAAGTGAAAGACAGCTGTCTCAAAGGCATCCCCCCAACACCTGCACCCCCCCAAAAGGGAATTTATTGGGTCCAGAAGCTCCATCTCTCAAGTGTGCTTTCCTTTGCGGGGACTCCTTTTCCACACGGGCTCCCCCCAGTTCAATGGAAAAAAATAGCCACAATGCTCAGTTTAGCAACTGCCATAGGAGAGCATCTCTCTTCCCAAAGGACCAGCTCATAGCCTTGTCAGGCCTTGGGGTGCATGCTTAGCTCCAAGTCAGTCAGGTCTGGGAACTACAAGTTCAGCATCACCGACTCATGAGATCTAGAATGGGAAGGTATCATTCTCCAGAGAGATGGTGGAGGGACCCAAAACCCCCTTGTGCCGCTTTCCGTAACAACCAAATCATTCTCCAGGGGTGGGTTTTAAAACGTGATTAGTAACGAGTTACCTGTCACACCTTTCACCAGTGTCCGTAGCCACAGAGGGGAGAGCTGCTTGATTTGGAAGGCAAAGAACATCTGCTTCCTGCATTAGCTGACACGATGGCCCACCATAGAGGCGAGGCTGTGGGTGAGCTCTAAGCAGGCCATCCGTGTTGAGCAGTTTCATGGATGTAAGAAGGGGTGGTGGCTGAAATCATGTTCCGTCCACAGGGACACAAATCTAGAAGAAGGATCTGCAGGGAGGTAGACACATAGAGTGATGAGACTGAGCTATAGATACCTCTGTCTCCCAATCAAAACCAGATTTGGAAGTCATCTGAAACTTAGAAGATTCTGTTTACACAGTGGAAGGGTTGGGTTTGATCATCTGTCATCTGTGATCAATTGGTAATGCCTGTCAAGAGTCTTGTGTTGAAGAGCCCAAAGCAAGACTCTGGCTTAGGGGGAAAGAGACCTATTGATTAGCAGTGTCTGCCATGGGCAAAGGCATTGAAAGCGATGGTATGTTTGTCACATAATTGGCAAACTTGTTTTTTTCCCCCTCTCCCTCCAGCTCTCTCTCTTTAATATGAATCAGCAGAATAAATGAGGGCAACTTTGGGGCTCAAAAGAGGAAGAAATGCAAAATGGGAGCTTGCCTGGGAAGAGACTTGAAAATTCAGAGACTTGTATTGCTTGCTGTGTGTCCTTCAAGGTATTATTTTCCCCATTGAAGTTCATTTTACCCATCTGCAAATTGGGACACATATTCCAGCTGTCTGAGCCAAGCAGGGTTGTTAGGAGAATCAAATAAAGTAATGAGTGTGAAATTACCTTGTCATACATATAATAACAGCAAACAGTTTAAAGGACACTTTTTCTGCCACTGTTCTAAGTGATCTACTTATATCCTCATTAAGTTCTGAGAACAACCTTATAAAGTGGTTACTATTGTCATCTTCATTTTATAGAGAATGATACTTAGGTGCAGACAGTAAGTCACATGCCCAGGGAGCAGGATTTGAACCCAGACAGGCTGGTTCTGGGGGTCACTGCTGTGAATCCCTTCATTATGGTGCTTCTCACTGTAAACTGTAGAGTGCTGTGCACCTAAAAGGGATTACCTGCAGCAGCACCTCTAATTCCTTTCTTGCTTAGGAAGTACCTCACTAATTCACTCCCTCATTAATACCCATGGGGGTGAAATAGTTGTGTAGGCCTATATGTCATTTACGGCTCAATGATACCTTTCCAAGACCTTATGGAAGATAAGGAAGGGGAAGCAGGGTAAACCTAAGAGTCTGCCTCAGTTGCCAGTCAGAATGCCTGGGTTTGCCTCCTGGCTCTACCACTTCCTAGCTCTGTGACCTTGAACAAATTACCTAACCTCTCTGAGCCTAGATGTCCTCAGCAGTAAATAGAGCTGATAATCATACATGCTGTTCAGGATTATTGTGGGGAGTCAATGGGATAACATAAGGAATGTGCTTAGTAACAGTAAGTACTCAGTATGGGTGGTGGCGGTCGGGGTGAGGGTATAAGGGTTAAAGGGACCTGAAATGGTGGGCATGGGCTTCCCTTCTCAGGACTGGGCAAAGGACCAGGGACTTTTGCAGCATCATTTATTATGATGCCCTGTCTGCCCTGAGACCCAGACTTGGGGCTCAGTGATCCCCCTGTTCTGGGGTGAGCCTCTGCCCTCACCCCTGCATGCCTCTGCTGGCCCTCCCCGCTGCAGACAGCTCAGTAAGCAGCAAGTACCCTCCCTGTCTGTCCAAGTGACAGCAGCCCCAAACCAGCCAAGTCCCGAGGGGGCTGCTTTGCAGCCCGTGCTTCTTGGGGGCCTTTGAGGCTTGAAAAGTTATAATAACTGGAGCTCAATTGGAAGAGATTCCAATTCTAGAATGAGGCATCTTGAGATGAGTGCCCTTGTTTTTGGACCTGATACAATAAGCAAAGCCATGAATGACAAAGCTCACTGTGCTTTGCTTTCCTGTCAGTCACCCTGGGTGCATTCCTTCTGTTGGGAATGGGTCTCAGTGACTCCATTGCGAAGTGGAACCGGGTGTTCCCAAAGGAATATGGGAAATGTACAGATTCCTGGGCAGGGGCAGGAATCCCTTGGGAACGTGTTTAAAATGCAGGTCTCCTGCAGAGGTGGGTTCAGGGCTTCTGGGGTAGAGCCCAGAAAACGGCACATCTACAACCATCCCCAGGAGATTCTGCAGCTGGGGTCTGGAACCCAGACGTTAAGAAATGCTGAGTCTCTTAACTTCAAAAGGTACAGACTTCCAGTTGTAAAAGAAATTAAGCCCTGAGATGTATTGGACAGCACGGTGACTATAGTTAACAATACTGTGTTGTATATTTGAGAGTGGCTAAGAGGGTAGATCTTAAAAGTTCTCATCATAAGAAAGGAATTTATGACTGTGTGGTGATGGATGTTAATGATGCTTATTGGAGTGATCATTCGATGCTTATTTGTCGAATGACAAAATATTTGGTCATTATGCTGTATACCTGAAAGCAATATAATATTATATGTCCATTATAAGTCAATTAAAAAAAAACCTTTCTGTTGATTCTATGATAACTTGTTCTCCTTGGCTCCCTTCTCTGAGCCACCTACCCCCCGACACTGGGGGCAGCCAACAGATGCCCAGAGCTCCTCCTTAAGAGTTTTGAAGATGACACACCATCTGCTTCTTCATGAAGCCCCCTGCCCCCCACCCCCTGCCCCATCAGCTGTGCAAGGAGTGCTCTGGGTCTGGGCTGGGAGCCACCAAAGTGCAAAGTCTCCTTCGGGGTCTTGATTCTGCCCGGAGAGGCGAGTCTTTTAGAATGAAAGTCAGTATCTGCAGGATGGGTGGTGATTAGAGAATCCTGGAACTAGAAGGGAGTTTTGTTTCGTTTTTGCTTGCACTGCAGGAATGCTTTTCTTCCCTCTGTGGGCAGAATCTTATCCGAAGACCCAATGACTTAAGGAGACAGGACAGCTGCTCTATCAGACAGGCATCCAACAGCCCCCTACTCCCCGCCCACCTCACCCCGTTATTGCCTTTTACCAGGGAGGGGTGGAAACAGGACAATACCTGGAAGGGCAGGGCCTTGCAGACAGGTGCAGAGAGCAAAGTCACTTGGCAGGGAAGGCAGGAATGGGGCTGAGTGGTGGAAGGTTTGTACAAGGTGCTGAAATGGGAATATTCAGGGTGTTGAGGGTAAAATGGGGGAGAGGCAGGGCCCAAGACTGTAAAATGGGAATTAGCATGGAAAGTCCTAGAACCAGCAGGGCTCTTCCTGGTTTGGGGTGGGTTGAGGGGCTGATATCATCTTCCTTGAGGCATCTAAGATGTGGAGCCCCAGCCCTTCCTCATGTCAGCAGCACCCCAGAGGAAGGAGAGGTCAAAGAAAGGCTGAGATCACCCTCTGAATGAATTCATTCCATATTGGTTGACAGAGTTTGGGTTCTGAGCGCCACTGTGGCTAGGAAGCTGTGGTCTTATCCTAGCTGGCTTTCCCCTCTCACTCCTTCCTTTCAGAGCCCGACTTTTCCCGCTTGCAAAGTGGGACAAAACTGATTTCTACCTTGAGGATTGTCAGGAGGCTTAAAGAATACACTGATGAAAGATAAGAAACCGAAGAGCACAGACCTGATACGCAACTTAATTAAAGCAGTATGCATTCTTGGGTGCCCAAGTGCCCTTTGTAGTTCGCACTGCTGGCCTCCATACAGGGTGGGACACAAGTCGGTTTACAGTTACTTATGTGGAAAATAATACAGTAATTAATATAAAATACAGAAACAAAGTCTGTGTTTTGCCTACCTGCAACTGGAAACCTGCTTTCACACCACCCTGCGTAAATCTCAGCAAAGGGAAGGGCCTCACCACCTTCACTGGGACACTCTTCCTTGCATGGAAAAAAATATGACTTCTGCCCATTGGTGTCTTGGGTCTGCCCTTGGGGCCCCATGAAAGAAGTTCATCTATTTTCTCTTTAAAGGTCTTTAGAGATAAAAGGACAATGACCACAGCGTTGGGACGGACACCCCAGTTGCTTTATGCAATCAGAAGCACGGTGGAGCTCAGGCCACAGGGTCTAGTGGTGGATGTGTCCTGCCTCCCCCAGGGTGGCTGGCCTGGCAGGTCTCGCAGGACAGCTTGCAGGGGCAGCTGCTGCCGCCTGTTCTTTCCCCATCATTTTCCCCCAGAACTGGGTGGAGGGCAGGGTGGAGGCAGCAGGGAAGGGCTTCTTGGGCAGGAGGAGCCCCTGACTCATAGGAGATGTTTTCCTTTCAGAAGGGAGAAGTGGTTATAGCAACAGGTCCCAGGGGAAGGCTGAAGAAAGGCAGTTCATTAGAGCACCCTCTGTCTTCTGAAAACCCCAGCGCACTATTAATAATAGCATAAATAGCCCCTTGTTTAAAAGAATGCCCTCACATGCCTCCCTTGGCATCCATGCAACAAACATTTGTGGGAGGACAGCCCACAGCCCGGCGTCTTCATGCCTTCCGACACATCCCATCCAGCAGCTGCTGCCTCCCGGCTTCTGGTGCAGAGCCTGGGGAAGCCAAACCCATAATCACGGAGACCAGGCATTGTGGGCTGCTCCCCAAAAGATTTTCCTTCAGAGTCCACTGATCCTCTGAGCCTCAGCTTGGAGATCTGGTCGACCAGGTGAGACATGCCTGCTAAGCAGAGAGAAGTGGAACTTCTCGAAGACACCAGGCTCAGAGCAGGAAGACATGCCAACCAAGGAGCCAGCTGCCAAAGAAATGATGACTGAAGGGCAGGAACTAGCAGTTCTGAAGACCCCAGGGTCCCCTGGGGAGGGGCAGCACTGTCAGGGCAAAGGGCCACTTTGAGGGGGTGGGGAGTTGTTAAGATAATGGTCCTGGGCATCAGTCACTAAGGCCCCAAGGAGCACATTCAATCAGCGTTTTTGTGAATAAAGTTTTATCGGAGCTCCGCCACACCCATTAGTGTCCACGTTATCTGCCGCCTTTACAGGACCACCGTAGAGCTGAGCAGCTCCCTCTGTGGTTTACAGGCCTAAAATCTTTACCCGCCAGCTCTCTACGAAAACGTTTGCCGACCCCTGACAGTTTGAACTTAGCCTGAGTTAGAGCAGGACATGGAGGTGCAAAGTCTCCTGGGGAAGGACTTGCAGACCGACTGGCCAGTGGTGCTGTCCCTCGTGCGTCGGTGCTCCAGAGAGTGGAAGAGGGCTCGGATCACCCGGACTGCATAGAGTCAGCAAATGTTAGGGCCAGGAAGGACCTTAGACAGCTCCTGGTTTGCCTCTGTGTACCCACCCTGGGAAACGGGGGTCCGAAGAGACAAGGGGACTTGGCTGGGGGGTGAATGGTGGCAGCCCTTGGTCTCAAACCTAGGCCAGAGCACTGTGTTCCGATTTGCTGTTTTAAGGCACACGCCTGTGTGTGTACACACACACACACATACACACACACACACGAGCACACATGCACAGCCCTCTAAGCAGGAAACCAGCCAAGAGATGTGTTTGCCTCTCACCGGCGCTTGCTCATTTTCTTTTCTGTGACCGGTGCCTTTGCACAAAAGAAGAGGGGCAAGGATTTGTGCCTTGGAGTCCATAAGGAGGCTGCTGCCCCAGCCAGCGCACGCCGTAGCCACACGGCTAAGATGGAAACAGAGGGCTCTGTCTGGGGCGGGCTTCCGGCACAGCAGCTGCTTCCCGCCCGCTGCGGAGGGAGCATTGTCTGCGAGCACCTGCCCTTCCTGCCCTGACCAGATTGGAATGCGGGCATCAGCGCTGCCCAGTCCTGGAGTGGGTCCTCGGGATGGAGTCGGTGCCTCCCACCCTGTAGTGTGCCACCTGGACGCCCGGCCTTGCGTCCAGGGCCACGGGGCTGTCACCAGAAGCAGCTCAATGGAGGCAGTCAGTCAAACTCGCCTGTCCTGAGCCTCAGTTTCCTCCCACAGTAAATTTGGGGAGTTAGAACCTGTCCTAAGAGCCCTTTTCATTCTGTTCTGTAATTCTGGCACCTGTGCCCCCTTCGAAGAGGCTCTGAAACAAAAAGGGTTTTGTTTTTATTCTAGCATGGGGGGTTCAATGTCATGGCTTAGGGAGTCAGATTTCCTGGGTCCCATCCCAGCCCAATGACTTAATTTAGCTGGGCGTCTCCATGGGAAGTTAGCATACCTCGTTGAGCCTCAAGTTTCTGCAATTGTACAATGGAGATAAAGAGGGTACCTTTCCCAGGAAGTACTAGCAGCCATTGTTTGGTTAAAGCATAAGGAAGAGGTGGTATTAAGTGGCTGTCAAGGTCTTTTCCTACCTGAGGTTCTGTGATGATATTGTGAGCCTCTGTCTGCCCCATTGTTGACCAGGGAATTTCCCCGCAGCCTGGGAACCCGATCTGAAGATTAGAGACCAGGAAAAGGCAGTCGGGGAGAAAGGAGGTGGGAGTTTTCAGGGTGCTGCAGGCAGATGTGCATCCAGGTGTGGGTGCTACTTCCCTGGCCACTGCTCTTCTAGGCAGAGTGGTCCAGGAAGGAAAGGGTGGGATGAGGTCTTAGTATCATAAGGCCTGGGATACCTTCATTTCAGGCCTGCCCGTCTGCATTTTTCTGTAGCATCAGCCTTCCTTTGTCTTCTGTTTGGCGATGATTTTTGGAGGGATTTTTTATAAAAGCAGTATAATGCAGTGATTAAGAACTTGGCTTCCACATCAGACAGACCTCAACCAGCTGAGGACCCTCATCGGGCCTCCTCAGTTTCTCCCTCTCCCTGTAAAATGGAAATAGCAGCAGCTGTGAAGATTAAATGACAAT
Organism: Noctilio leporinus; assembly: GCA_004026585.1. Lineage (NCBI taxonomy): Eukaryota > Metazoa > Chordata > Mammalia > Chiroptera > Noctilionidae > Noctilio > Noctilio leporinus. Next base: position 12,110 of record PVIW01000517.1, read on the forward strand.
GCATGGCAAGGGCCCTGCCCATTTTCCCACACAGAATAAGCTCACTCAGTGAAATCTGAAGAGTGCCTGATATGTGCCAACATAGCAGGAAGCAAGATAGACTAGTTCCCAGCAATTTGGAGTGTCCATGCAAGTGAGGGGTGGACAGATAACAAACATGAGAAGAATGAGCAAGATTACTTCAGTGATGTGGGTTGTAAAGAAAATAAGACACAAGCATGTGATAGGGAGTGTGCCAAAGTAGGGCTGGGGCAGCCACTTTATAGTGAGTGGTCAGGGAAGGTCTCAGAAAAGGTGACATTTGGTTGAAGTGTTAGAAGAAGCCAGCCATGTGGGAAAAAATGGGGTGTGTGGGTGTGTGTGTGTGTGTGCAAAGGCCCTGGGGCAGTGACCAGCAGCATTTAAACTATGATGTAAAGCATGCCAGGAAGTGGCTGGAAAGGATATTGGTGAGGCAGGCAAGGGCCTTCTAAGCCATGGGTATTTGGATTTCATTCTAAGTATAATGGAGAGTCTTTGAAGAGTTTTATATAGGGAGTAGAGTGACATGGTCTGATTTCCATTTTGTAAAGATGATTTTGGCTACTTTAGGAGAGACTAGCTTGGGGTGAGATGGACAGGTATGGAAGTGGGGAACCTGTTAGACAGCACTGTCAGAGTCTAGTCAAGGGACGATGACAGCATGAGCTAGTATTACGGTGACAGCAGAGATGGAGAGAAGAGTACTTTGGAGTGGACAGGACTGGCTGATGTATTGACCATGAAGGCGAGGGAAAGAGGAATCTGAAGTTTCACTTCTGGGCAGCTGGGTGACAGGGAGAGAGGACTGGCGGAGACACTGCCTTGGTGGGAATAGAACTCCTTTTAGATATAAACCGCCGATGCCAGTAGACCACCCAAGTGGAGGTGCCAAGGAGGCAGAATTTGAAAGGATTTTTTTTTTTTTTCCAGGAGCAGCCGAGGACACAGCTAATGCGTGGCAGGGCATGGCTTGTTTTTAGTTGAGACAGCTTGAGTGCATATCTAACTGGGGCTTAACCCCCTTTCAGCTCTAAGCTTCTGGATTAGTTGGAAGGGCCTCCCTCACTCATCCAACAGCCTGGCATGACCCGCATCCCTCCCGGAGCCCCCAAAGGACTCAAGGCTGCTCAAGTCATTCCCCTAGAGGACTTTCGGTGGTGTGCAGGTGGAACCTTGGGCCCTATTATGTCTGGGGGCAGGGGCTAGCCTTAAGTCCATCAGCCTGCCCTGAGGCTAGGATAGAATTCAGAGGGTTTGTGAACTTGAGTGGAAAAAAATAGTAACCCATAAAAATATCAGTGGTTTCTGTGATTTCTTTTTTGTCACTAATGGAACTCAGAGATATTCTCATATCCCATTACAGTTATTTCAGGTGTCTAGAAATATTTATGCTCATCACTACTTTGAAATTACGGGTGATTATTACATTTGCTACTAGGTATTATTTATACAGTAATAAGGAAACATGCTATATTACTGCAACTTAAATTGAGCCTTTTTAATATTTCATGAATGTATTTTGATATTATTTGGTTTCCTTTATAATCCTGTTTTATTTTATGCATTTAGAAACATTCTGAGAACTTTATGTGCTTCCTGCATTGTCTGGGGGTCTAATAGCTCAAAAATGGTTAAGGAATCCTGTGTGAAAAGTATGATCTTATTCCCATTTTACAGATAAAGATGCTAAGGTTGGCCCTGGTAGGGCAGCTCAGTTGGCTAGAGCATGGTCCTGATGCACCAAGGTTGCAGGTTCTATCTCTGATCAGGGCACATACAAGAATCAACCAGTGAATGCATGAACAGGTAGAAAGAAATTGGTATTTCTTTCTCCCTTTCTCTCTCTCTCTCTCAATAAACAAACAAATAAATAAAATGCTAAGGCTCAGAGAGGTTGAGTATCATGGCCTGGGTCACACAGCTAGATGAATAACTAAGCTCATACCTTTCTGATTCTAAACTTGATGGTCTTAACAGCCCTGTCACTGCCTGCCCAGTAGCCCCATCAGTGCAACCTACAACCAACTTAAGCAGAATCTACAGCACAAAAGTCATTCATATTTTATCTGAAAAGTGAATACAGCTTTTGCATTCTAGTCCCTAGCATATACGTGTGTGTGCGTGTTTAAAATAATAATAGAAGGCAGCTTTCCTTACTAGTGAAAATACTTAATTTTCTGTGATGCTGAATCTTGGGAGGGAAATGGGGGTCTGAGAAGAGGCACCATGCCTGTTCTGTGCCGTTGAGTGTTCCTCAGCCCACCACTGTGCCCGTGATGGGTATGTGATCACAGACAGAGAAGTGTGATTCAGCTCCGTTGGTTCTCAGGCTGCCTGGTTGGCAAGCAGCCCACTGAGCAAATGAGAAAACCGAGGCTTTGGGCCATCAGGTGCCTTGTCTGTCGTGGTGCAGCTTCAGCCAATGGAATTCTAGTTGAGGCTCTTCCCTGGCTGCAGCCTTGGCCCAGTTCCAATGCCACAAACTTAGCTGCGTGATCCCAAGTGCATCACTAACCCTCCCTGGCATTCAGTTTCCCCATCTGTGGAATAGTCTGGCCAACATGCCTACCTGCCTTTATTTGGTTGTTACACAGTATAAAACAGATGTTTGTGAAATGCATGATACGAAAGAGAGGCTCCACAAAGGACAGTGATGATCGGATTCTCAGAGTCTCTCAGGCAGGAGCTGGGTGCTGAGGAGGGCAGTGGCCCCCATGCTGCCTGGGAGATGAGATGGGACCATCACCAAGTTCCCACCAAGGCCAAGAGTCAAGTCCAACCTGGGGTCCAGTCGTGAGCAGTTAGGACTAGGGACTAGGTGACAGACTCCCTCCTTTCATCCCTGTCTTTTGGTTGCTTCCTCAGAGCCCCAGCATCAGAGTGGCAGCTTTATTTCACGCGCCTCAATATTTAATAAGCAGAACCATGACAAGATTAGGTGACCTCAGGGCCCAAATGGACTGTCTGCTGGCATAAGTGGTGCTTGAGTCATTTCTCAGGGACTAGTGCTGGGCAGGCTTCCAGGAGCTGAATTTGCCCTCTGATTCTCTGCTTTCCTGTTCTCCTCCCAATCCCCAAGCTCCATTTTAGAGTTTCCAACTTCTTTGGCTTCAGAAGGCTATGGACCAAGATAGAAAGCAAAATAGTTATTCATTCACCAGGACTGTCCACCGCACCCCCCCCCCCATCAGAGTCCCAGGCTTAGTGTGGGGAGACCTCAGAGACCTGAGAGACACCCAGACCCTGGGGCTCCTGCCTGGCTGGGGGGTCCCATGTTAATGTGCATGTTGAGGACACAGGTTCAGTGGATTCTGTGCCCAGAGAGATGCAGGCAGAATTGAGAGGAGGGACAAGCTGGGGCAATTGGGGCATGTTTCACAAGGGAGGTGGCCTATGAACTGGGCTTTGCAGGATGGGTTGAAGCATGTGCATGACTGAATACAAACAAAACCTTCAAAGAGCACCCTGACTGGTCCTTGCAGGTGGCTCAGTTGGTTAGAGCATCGTCGTGTGACTGAAAGGTTGCGGGTTCGATTCCTGATCAGGGAACATACTTAGGTTGAGTTCGATCCTGGGGCTGGGTACGTACAATCCCTGGTCCAGGCACATGCAGGAGATAACCAGTGGATGCTTCTCTCTCACATCGATGTTTTCCTCTCTCCCTTCTTCTCTTTTTTCTCGTCCCTCTAAAAATAAAACAAAACAATCTTCAAAGAGTAAGGAAACATGAAATAGAAAGTGAGTATTGTTTGACTTCCCACTGTCTCCAACCAATTGCTTATTTCTATTCCCAAACTCTTAGTATTTCCTTGTGTGGTCTTCTGGCAGTAATCTCTGAACATTGAAACTATTCATCTATCTTTCCGTCCATGTATCATGTTTTTTTAAAAGTACAAACAGGATCACCTAACATTAACTTTCCCTTTTCATGCCAGCCTAGCTTGGAGATCTTCCCGTAGAAATGCACACAGGCAGGTGGATTTGACTAATGGCATGATCCTTGCAGGTAGCTGGAAGGGCATGAACCAGATGAGAAAACCCACAGTATTTAAGAGGAGCTTCGGCAGGGAGGGAGGGAGGCAGTGTTGCCTGGTGGTTAGGAGCCAAGCCTGACCCTTGAGTTCGAAAGCTTTACAGCTGTGTGACCTTGGGCAGGTTTCTTCACCTCTCTGAGTTTCAATTTCTCCATCTTTCAAATGGAGCTAAGACCTTTCCCCTCTGGGACTGTTGGGGACTTTCAGTGAAAGTACGTACTACTCACAGAGGCAGTCGGTACAGCACCCCCATTTTTGCTGCTTGTCAGTGTCCTGTGTCAGATGGGGCCGGGGGCAGCTGAACCCTGACAGGTAGAACCAGGAGCATGGTGGGCGTTTCTGGCGTGATATTTGGAGGGAGGAGGGCCAACAGATCGATCTGAAGTTTAAAATAGCCTGGAAGTGCAAGAACAACAATAAGTAAATGGGTCCCGGATGCTTTTAAATCTTGGCATTTCCTCATTTCGGCTCAGCTGGTCCAGACAGCTTCATCAGCCCTCGCTGCTGAAACTGGCAGCACACGCCTCCCCTGGCCATGGCCCAGCGCTGCTTTCAAGAAAATCAGAACTAGAAACATTTGCATCTTTGGCGCTGGGCCTGCAGGTCATGGATGTAAGTTGAGGATCAGGCAGCGTTGGGGTTTATCTCAGGTGTGTGGAGAGTAAAGGCCTAGGAATTGAAGAGAGAGGGAAGGTGGGACCCCCTAGGATGTGGGGGTGAGGTGGTTGCCAGAGACTGGGAATATTCATTTCACTCCCCAAGTATTTATTAAGCACTTCCTATATGCCAGGTGCTGGGCATACAGTGGTGGGCATTCATCAAATGCTCATGAAAGTAAATATTTAATTACCCATTGTGGTATGTTGTAGAAGCCTCAGAACCTCCAGAAGGCTGCAAGCTGGTGATATAGGACTCCTCGTCTGGCCTGTGGGGGTCCAGGAAAGCTTCCCCCAGAATGTAGAATGAAGGATGGATAGGCAGTAAGTAGGCCGAGTGGGGATGATGTTCCAGGCAGAGGGAACAGCACATGCAAAGGCCCTTATTGATGGGGGGCGGGGGGGGGAGATGCTGGCCAGTACCTTGGTGGAAAGAAGGCTGTTGGGACCAAAATTTGAGATGGGGCAGTGGTGCATTAATACTGGGAAATGATACAGGATAGGTGGGCAGGAGTCAAATCATGCAGGATCTTGCAGGCTTGGGGCTTTTGGTCTTTATCTGGGAGAAATCCAGAAGCTGGCCCATCTGCCTCTTGGGAAGACAGATGGCTGTGGCCGCTGAATGTCCAGCAGCCTGGAGAGGGCTGGAATAAAAGCTGGAGGTTCTGGCTAAGGTGCAAGTTGATTGTGATGTGCACTGAGTCAGTCAGAGCTTAAAGAGTTTACCTGGTGATTAGGCGGTGAGGAAGCTTCGGCAGCCCAGAGAAGCTGCAGCTGCTCCAGAAGTTGCATTAAGACTCCCATGTAATAATCTCACTGATGGCCATTGTCTTTTGAGCATTTGCTTGCACCAGACACTATGCAAAGTCCTTCTCATTGAATCCTCTTTAGAACCCTAAGGCAATGGGTGGGGCTATTATTATCCCCATTTTACTGAGGGGCAGAGAGCTTAAATCACTTGGCCAAGGTCATATGGCTCAGCTCCCTTTGGGTAGACAGTCCCCTGGAATGGTGTCCTTCTGGATTGGTGTTCCCAAGGTGCAAACCCTTGGCTTCTGTTGCTGTAGTGACCCTCGGAATTACCTCTGCCCTGGCTGTACAACTGGTTCAGAACTGGGTAGAAAGGCATTATCACCTGTGACCTGAAGGGACGCAGCCTCATGGCTCTTGCTCACTCCTCCATCCCTCCCAGCCTCTGGCTTCTGGCAATGCCTGAGAGCCCTGGTTTAGGACATGAGCTGTAATGGCCCCGTCTCTGGGTTTCACATATCGCCTGCCTCCTCTGCTGCTTGTTTTGCTTTTGCTTCTGTATCTCCTCTCCTCTCCTTCTTTCCCTCCGCTCCCACCCTGTCTCCATCTGCTGCTGCCCTGTGGGGGTCTTTTCCTCACCTCCCAGATGTACAGGCAGGACTTGGAATGGAAACAGAGGCCTTCTGCCTTCTGGCCTTTAAGGAAGGAAAGAAACTGGCAATTTGGGCAGCTGTTACCTGCCAGGCACTGGGCTGAGCTGTGGGCACGCGTGATCTTACATAACCCTCACAGCGGTGTACACTCATCCCTACTCTACAGATGGGGACACTGGGGCTCAAAGGATTTAGGTGTCAAACCCAAGGTCACATGCTACAATCTGACTCATGATTTTAAAAGTTTTGCTTTCCAAACTGTGCATATGATTCATGCGGGGAATCTGTTAAAATGCAGATTCTGATCCAGGAGTTCAGGGATTCAGCATGAGATTTCTGCAGAATTTAGCAGAGCAGGGAGGCTGCTGCTGCTCCATGGACCACGCTTTGCGTAGCATCACAAGGAGCTAGCAGTCTGCCAGGCCCCTCCCCCAATACCAGTGCCCACATGCAACCCAGGATGCTCCGTCCCACAGTGCTTGCTGCCTCCGCAGCCTTTCCCACCCTGCTTAGGACATCTCGGGCTCACTGCATGTCCCAGGCTCCAAGCAGACTGACCATGGTCCCTGAAGCTGACCAATGCTGGAATACGGGGGGAACAGAGGCTCAGAGAAGCAGAGGGACTTGTCCAAGGTCCCCTGCCAATAGTGCAGAAAATTCAGGCTTGTGACTCCCGGCCAGTGGTCTCCATCATTGCTTCAGTTAGCGGTCAGAGGTCTTGGGGTTCTAGTCGTGCCCCTCTTTAACTTGCTGTGTGACTTGAGGCAAGTTGCTGCCACGCTCTGATCTTCAGCTTCCCCATCAGAAAAATTCCTGCCCTGTTGTGAGGATCGACGGGGAAAATGTCTAGTTAACAGCATGAAGGGTTTTTAGGAGCCCCAAGACCGCCAATCTCAGCAGGGTAGGAGAAACCTAGTAGGGAAGAACTGTGGGTTCAGGTGGCACTTACGTGTGGGGATGATGGGAACCTCACTCCCTGGAAGACTGCACAGAGAGCACCCCACTTCCTGCCTGTTCTCCATCAGGCTTTGGTGGTAATCAAGCACAGAGGGTTACTCTTTCACAGTTCAGGGCCTGTAATTCTGCCATGAGTGCATAGTTTGGAGGAGCTGGCCCCCTGGAGGGGCAGCCTGTGGCAACACCACCCTGAGGGACGCATCCCTGTTAGGTGAAAGAAGGGTCTGAAAACATGTTATTTGACACAGATCCACTTTACATGCCCAGTGAACATGCTTCTCTGCACAAGGCAGGATCACCTGTGGCTTTTAGGAGCCGGTGCCTGGGCCACACGGGACCCCAGTGAGCGGGGTCTGCTGAGCAGGCCTGCTGGGCCTCCCTTCTTTTCTGGCCCTCGCTGACCACATGACCAGAGAGGGCCTGCTGGGGCCCAAGAGAATCAGTTTCCCACCAGCTTTATCTGGGAGCTCATGGGTCTGGGATTCTCATCATCGGACCTACTAGAAAAAGAAAGGCAAGAATTTCCATAAGGGAATAAGTGGATGGGGCAGGAAACTAACACCACCCCCTGGAAAGGGGGGTGCGTGAGAGGGAGACTTTGTAGGCAGCACGGTGATGTGAAGCAGAGATGCCCGAGCTGACCTGGGAAATGGGGGCCCTACTCACCCCACCCATCCCACAAGGGTTTAGTGAGCATGTACTCTGTACCAGCTAATATTCCAGGCACTGGGGGTCCACAGAGGACAAGCCCCGGCCCCTGCCCTCATGCAGCGCGGGCTCATGCTGTGGATTACCCCCAGCAACATAAGCTACAGTGATCGGGTTGGGTATGTGTTGGGGGAGGTTTTTCTCTCACTGAGACGGAATGTTGGGTGCGTAGCCTGGGTGTCTCAGGTGGGGTCCAAGCCAAGAAGAAGACCCCCATATCCGCAGTGCAGGGAGGGCAGATGGTGGGAGAGGAGGCAGGCCCAGACTGTGCCAGCCCTGCAGGCTCAGTGAGGAGTTGGGGGTTTTGTCAAAAGCAGTGAGGAGCCAGGGAAGGCTTTTCGGCAGGAGAATGAGCAACCAACGCTAGCCTCAGTTCAGCCTCAAGCTCCCTGGTGATGGCAGGCAGGTGTGTCCTCTCTTTTGGCCGTCCTCCGTGGCCCACACCAGTAACCTGTTTGTTACCTGGGCTTCCTGAGCCCATAAAGACTTGCAAAGTAGTAGCAGAGCTTTGAGAACTGTTTTTCCCGGTCTCTTGTTTCGAAGTCTAGTAGATAAACCTGCACAGAGCAAGGACCAGAGCTGTCCCTCCCCACAGTGGTCTTATTAACAGCTGAGTACAACCTGGAGGATGTGGCAGGCAAGAATTTGGGAGTTGAGGCTGGATGGACATTTTGCTTAGCCAAGTCATGTTACCTTGCTGAGCCTTAACGTCTTCGTCTGTAAAATGGGTGAATTTTAAAATATGCACTTTGTTGGGCTCCCAGGTGCCGCTCAGGCACTCTGAGTGGCAAATACCACCTCCCGAGGGAATGGCTTTCTAAGTCTGAGCATTCAGGTTAGCCTCGCAGGGCCCTTAAATTGCCTGGGAAACAGTGTGTATGAATAATAGGTATGGGTGGGTACGTGGGCATGGGAAAATATAGAATTCATGTGCAAAATACAGTGTCACCATATTTGTAATATATAAGAAAGAAATGGAAATTTGCCTTTTTAGGTTTTTTTTTATTTTTGACCAAGCTCTTAACGGTTTAATTCACTCAGGCTAAATAAGAGTATGATGGGTTGCCGCTGTGTGGTTTTTAGTTCATAAAAATGGAAAACGTAATTAATCAGCTCTCCCCTAATCCCTCCCACTTCAAAGCCCAGCACCCTGGAGGGCTTTCGGGGGCGGAGATCCTGCAGGGGTTCCCCTGGGAGCCCAGCATGGGAACCACAGGGCCAGATGGGCTGTGAGGCCCCTCCTGGCTCCCACGCTGCTGTGCAGATGCCTCACCAGGGGCAGTTGTGGGTTGAACATTGCTGAGTCATCGCTCCCTCTGCAGGTCAGGTCGTGTGTTGGCTGACAAGCCGAGGCTTGTGTGTTGGTGGCAGAACCCTGGTTATGGGCAGAGAACCTTGGGGAGCAGACGGGGCTGGGAGCTGACTTCAGCCCCTATCTGCTGGGCTGGGAGACTCTTTAGCTATCTACTGTTTTACCCATGCAACAGTCACCTCCGTTCTTAGAACCCCCAGGAGCCAGCCACCTTGGGGCTGCCCTTCCCGGGTGGCAGAGCCACCCCACAGGCTGCGGGTGACACCGGGCAGCCCTGGGCTGAAGATGTGAGCTGGCACCGTGCTGGCCTGTTGAGTGTGACATTTCCTCAAATGCCAAGGAGGGGCTGCCTGACCTTCACTCTCCTGCCAGGACCCCTTTACTACCTCTTTCTGGGTTATTTATAACAGTGTTAACAGGTTTAAAAAGACAGAGAGAGAGAGAGAGGCTTCTCAGCTGAGCCCAGTTCCTTTAGTCTCTACCGCCAGCCAGGGCAAGAGACGTAGAGACTTATAAATAGAACCCAAGAAATTGGTAGGGCCCAGGGAGCACCTGCAGACGCAGTGTGCGGAGTACTTTTCTTTTTCCTTCCTTCCTTCCTTCTTTCTTTCTTCTTTCTTCCTTTCAACACATTTTTAGATTTATTTTTACTTTATTGCTGTAAAATATATGCAACAGAAAACTTTCACCATTGGTGCCGTTTTGAAGTGTACACGTTCAGTGGCATTACGTACTTTCAGCATGTTGTTCACAAAGTCACCAATCTCCGTTCCCAAAATTTTTCCATCGTCCCAAACCAGGTACCTTTTCATCCCTCTGACACCCGAGGAAGGCTGGTATGTGCCAGTCCCCCACCCCCTGCCCTAGGATGCGTCCAGATTTTGAGGAAACCCCACAAAAGGAAGGCGCCTGCCAGCGTATGATTGGCACCGCGTGATTGGAATGTGGGCAGTCACTCCTTTCAGCTGTGTGGAATAATGGGTGCGTTGCCCAGGGCTAGCCGTGCTCCCTGCAGGCCTTCCATGTCAGGAAAGGCGTCAGAGCCAGAATGAGTTGGGGTCATTGCCGGGAGAACTGTGGATCTGCTCTTCTCTCTCGTCCTGAGCAAAATCTATTCACTTAACAAGCTTCACTCATTATAAATATGGCAAGTGTTTTGCAAAACTGAACACTCCTCACCCCTCTGTTGGACCATTGACTTTACCTTGAATAAAATTGAATAGCTGTTTCTTCCATAGGGACAATTCTTAAGAGTTTCCCCAAACACTTTCCCCTCCAACATACCTTGTTGGGCTGGGCAGGGACAGTTAATTGCACAGCAACCAGTGGGTTATGGGCTCCAATGTAGAAATGTGGATACTGAGTCACGAAGTGATCTAGGATGTGATCTAACCTCCTTTCAGTCATCTGCATGTACAGTAACCTCTTTCACTGTCTCATTCCATCCAGGCTGGGATGAGGATGAGGCAAAGGAGAGGCCTTGGCTCAGGCACAAAATTTACAGAGATGCCAAAAAAACTCGGTAATCAAGATAAATCATATTTTACTGCAACATTTAGGAATAATAGCAATGGATGTCAAAATATTCATGCTGAACAAAATATTAAAAAAATTTTAAAAAGGAACAATTAAGCCCTGGCTGGTGGCACAGTGGATAAGGCACTGGTCTGTGAAGCTAAAGGTCGCAGGTTCGATTCTCAGCCAGGGCACATAACCAGGTTGCAAGCCAGGTCTCCAGCCAGGTCCATAGCTGGAGGCAGGTGAAAGGCAATCATACACTGATGTTTCTCTCTCTTTCTTCCTCCTTCCCTACCCTTCTCTAAAAATAATGAATAAAATCTTCATAAAAAAGGAGCAATTGGAGTGCCATGCAGAGGCATATAGGCATTAATGCCAAAGGAAAAAATCAATACTACTGACTCTGTCTTTTCTTAGAATTTTGATATCTTGCTCAGCATGGACTTTTTACATCAATTTTTTTTTTTTTTTACACTATTTCATTAAATATGATCTGTCCTGATTAATGAGTTTTTTTGTGCTCAAAGCAGATGCCTACATATCTCATTTCCCCCAAGTCCTGGCTCTGGTTCTACCTTCCCGTCCCTGTGCCCTACTGTGATCCCGGGTCCCTAGGCCTCAGGTCCCCCTACGTGAAGACCTTTTCAGCCACTCCTGAGTGTCCAGGGAGCAGCTGAGGGTGGCATTTGATCCTGCCAGTCTATTTTTGTGCCTGCCCTTCAGTAACTGATAAAATGTTGCTCTCGGGAGAGCTGATGTGTTGAAATGGTGAGTGTTGATGTCAGGTGGTTTGTGTGATCGGATATCATCATTCTTGACCTCGCAACGGGGCCTGGAACCAGGGAAGTAGCTGGTTCTGCTGGACAGAGCTCAAATCACTGTCTGGTAGCAGGCTGCCAGGCAACGTGGCCTTGCCATGTTCGTGTCGTGTTTTCTGACTTCTCTGTACTGCCCTTCACAAGGGATTGCCACATTAATCCTGTTTCGCTTGAGGACCGACTATGTGCGGGGCATCATGCTGGGCACTGGGGAAACAGCAGGGAACAAGACAGACACAGCCACTGCTCACACAGAGCTGTCAGCTGTGGAAGGTAATGATACACAAGCAGGGAAATAAAAAATGGGGAAAGGTCCTGAAGAGGGATGGTTGTGATGGAGGCACGATGATGTGAATGCGCCTGATGCCCCGGAATCACACACTTAACATGGTTGCATTTTCCCTTACGTATCTTTTCCCATCGTTAAAAAAATAACACCTGGAAATAGGGGGAGATACCAGAGCATTAGAAGCACTCATTAAGGGAATTATAGCAGGGTGCTGGGTAAGAAAGAGACCACCCTAAAGTGGTGGCCACAGGGGTCAGCCAGGCCCTTCTGGGAGAGACACTTAACACGGGCCAGGGGTGGGAAAAGAAGGGACCAGCCGTGCAGAGATGAAAGACAGAGGAGATGGTCCAGGCCTAGGCAGCTGCCAGCACAGAGGCCCAGGGGTGGAAACTCAAGCTTCACAACAGTCCTTGAGGGAGCTGGTGTCTGGAGAGGCCCAGAGGCTGGGTGACTCCCTGTCACCAGCTAGTGAGGAGCAGCCGACGCGTAACAATGGATACCTACACAGGCTGGCATCTGACACAGTGCTTTTCCCGCCGCGCTCGTCTGCATTCGAGAGGTTCTTGAATTCAAGTGCCTAAAATTGACTGCAATCACAGACCAACGTAATTGTGCGGATTCCGCTACCCCTGAAACACGTTGGCTTGCTTGCTCACTCGCTCACTCATGTCCCAGAATATATTTGGAGTTTTTATTGTTGCACAATAAAAAAATGAAACACACACCACCTTCCCAGGCCTGGGGCAGCTTGTGCCTGCAAAGAGGCAGCCCCCTGACAGGTTCCAGGGGCTGTAGTGAGGAGGGATGGCTGATAGCACCCTCTGAGACCTCAGTGCCCAGGGGAGGAGTCTGGGCTCTGCACAGCCACCTGCTGGGACCCTCAGGGTGTGACCCATCCCCTGAACCTCACCTGGGCACAGCTACAGAGACTTGACAGATCTCCATTGGATAAAGGGCAGCTTGCAGGCAGCTGGGAGTGGGAAAGGAGATGTCCAAGCAAGATAACACGCTCCGCAGGAGACTTTCTGTTCTTATTTTCCCATGCCTTTTTAAAAGGGGAGGAACCAACAAAAATGTTGGTGTGCAGGCTACCGCTGTTGAGGGAGTGGCCTGCCATTTTGGAAAGAGCTCTGGGTGGGCACCCTGGAGATCCCAGTTTGTGCCCTGGCCCTGCCAGGAAGGAGCTGGCTGTGCGCATCCTGGGTGACCCGGCGTTTGCTCTTTCTGTCTGCAAAATAAGACATTCGTTTCTGGAATGCAGGCTCTTCCAGGGCCCCGACCCCTGGCTCTGTGGTTTGGCAATCCACTGTGTGAATTGATTTTCTGTGCTGTGGAGGTGGGAATCCATATACAATAGTCATCTTCAGTGAGGAGAGTGGGAACTGGAGCTGGGGGTGGAGGTATGGTGAGGGGAATTCCGAAGGAAATGTCAGTGAGAACACACAATCATAAAGCATAATACCTAACATTATCTTTTAATGAAGCCATATGACTCGTCCATTCATTCTGCCAGACTCTCGCAATAGGGCTGAATCCAGGTCACCCCTCGGCAACACCCACACACACAAGGGCAGGGCTCGGAGTCCCAGGGAGCGGATTCACTCAGCGGCATCAGGGATTTAGGCTCTTGTCAGGCAGGCTGGGTGCAGAATCCTCCCAGATTCTTGCCAGTTTCTCCCCATCTTCTATTGTCATCCCTGCGACACATAATTTGATAGAACTTAAAAAACAAAAACAAAAAAATCCCCTCCCACAACTTGTTGGAATCTTCCATAGCCTTCAACTTACTTTCCCTTGAAATAGCATCTTTTATACTTGTATTTTCTGTGTATGAACCATTTAATTAAGTCTTGTAGTTCTAGCCACCAGGTGGGGGCGGGGGGAGTTGGAAAGAAATGCAACTGATTCCCAGGAAGCAAACAACGCAGCTGGTGGGAGCAGATGTGTGGGGGACCCGGACCACCTTCTCTACAGTCCTGGGGCCCTTGGGCATCTCGGCAGGGGGAAATGGAGGGTGTTGGTTAACCCAACTGGCTGGGTAGGTGAAGGCTGGTCGGGGGTACTTCCGGTGCACCAGAGAGGGTCTGGTTAAGATTGGCATTGGATGCAAGGAACTGCCCCTCCCCCCGCCATGACAGAAAGTTCAACAAGCTCCAAGTGGTGTCCTCTCTCATATCCTTAGGTAGGTGGCATGTCACAGCATCAGGACATCACAGCTTCCTCCATCCTGTCACCCTGCCTACCATGCAGAGCTGCCTTCCCCAGGTCTCTAGAAACGAACAGGTCATCTTTCCCCCCTGGTGGCCTGGGTCTGGCCCTGACTCTGTAGCCTCGTTCTGAGCACTGGACCCCAGTTTTGCTCTCTGGGCTGGAGAGCCCACCCTCTCCAGGCCTAATGACCTTCTCTCGGGTTGCCTTGCCCTAAGCCCTGAGCAGGAGGGAGCACAGCTGGGACTTAGGGCCCCACAGTCAAGGGCTGAGCATCATGCGGTTGTGCCTGGCAGGTGTGGGGCCAGATGCTTCCACGTGGGAAAGGCCTTGGATGCCAGGTTGCAATATTTAGCTGTAAGTGTTTTTGTGGGAGAGTCTTTCGATGGTCTGGTTCTTTTCCAAGTTCAGGGTGTTCTTTGAAGCTGGGCTCAGAGCCCCTCCATTTTCTACTTCATTTTTTCAGAGGATGCTGTAAGTGTTCCTGTGGGGACTAAGACCAATTACTTTTCCTTGTCCTCCTAGAAGCCTCTTTAGGCATTTTTGAACTAATTTTAAAGACAGTGGAAAGATTAGATTTTTTTTTTTTTCCATGTAAGAGAGATGTGTAAGCCATAACTTTTTCATTGATGGGTGACAGAAACTCCTTCTGGCATGTAATCTAGAAAAGGAATTTACTCATAAAATGACAGAGAACAGGGAATAGCCTGGCTTCAGGCACAGCTGGACAAGTGTTTAAATTATTATTATTTTTTAAATCTGCTCTTTCTGCTCCGTGGTTCTGCACCCCCTGCGCCAGCTTCATCCTCAGGTAGGCTGCTCCCAGGTAGCGACAAAGGTGACTCCCAGCCTCTCCAGAATTAAATTCAGCCAGCTGAGCCCCCTTGTCCAAATGCTCCAGCACATTCCTAGTATTCACTCCAGTCACTTCTAAACCAGTCACAACCAGTGGTTGCGGTCAAAGGACAAAGCACATTCATTAGGCAGACTGGGCCTCCTTGGACTTCTGGGTGGAGGGGATGGAGAGTGACTTCCCTAAGGAAAACCCGTGGGCTGACACCATTAGGAAGGGGTCAGGGGCAGCCAAGTCACAGAGGTGGGAGGAGAAGAAACATTTGTGTAAAGAAGTGGCTTTGCAGGGACTTCATGAATTCTTACCTCACTCCCTTCTTAGAAGGCAAATGGAGGCATAGGGCCATAGGCCTAGACCAGGCTAGGTCTAATTGATTAGTAATGGCTGCTCAGGCTCCATGTTGGGCTAGCTCAGGGCTGAGCAAGAAGTAGAGCTGTGATCAGTTAGGGGTATCCATGGTGAGGAAGGCCGGAGAGGGGACCCCAGTGCCAGGTACCTGCAGTGGAGGAGGCTCCAAGCTGGTGGTAGGGCAGTGCTTAGGGCGTGCAAGAAGGCAGTCAAGAAGTCTGTGATGCCCAGGCAGGGGCCCTGCCCCCCACCACCCTGAACTGGCCTTCAGAGAGCCAGTGGGGTCTGGCCATCAGGGCAAGGTCATGCCTTCAACGGAAACCATGAGTGATAATGACACTAGGATCTGGGGCTGGTGGAGGTTGAAGGAACACGAGCTGAGAGAGCCAATAGCTTTAGGACGGAGGAGAAAGGTGGGAAGACAAATTTGAGAAACATTGACCCTCTGAGAGCCCCTGTTTTCCCATCATTCAAATGGGGATCCTGACCATTGACTACGTCTGGCATCTTGGGAAGGTACCAATGAGGCCATGGCTGTCAGTGTCCCTTGAACTCAGTTCTGTATCTGCATCCATCATACATGGGGTGTCTGACACACGCTAGGCTCCCAGTCTATGTTACTTTATCTTTGAAAACCCTGTGAGGTAGCATATTTTTTTCTTCCCCATTTTGCCAGTAGAAACTGAGGTGGCAAAAGGTATGAGCTGATCATGAAGGATTGGTGTTAGTAGCAAAGCCAGGGCCAGCTCCTTGTCCTCCTTGCCTGGGCCTCTTTCCATTTCCAGATGGTCCTTCTCTGCACCTTTGTCTCTTCCTCTATAAATGATTTGTTCATTAAGTGCTGAGTTTTACCTAAATATTTTCCCTAGGCCTTTGCAGATCTCAGTAACTAGCTATGTACGGAATTGTATGAAATGCCTGAGCAAGAAGGGTGCCTATGGTCTGTCTGTTTGATGTTCTCTTTTCCGGAAGGGGCAGTGAGAACCCAAGGAGGTGGTTCACTGAAGGATGCCTAGTGAATAGAAGAGACCAGAAGCCACGCCCTGTCACCGCAGCCACCCCCACCCTTCCTGCTTCCTTCCACTCAGTAACTCTGAAAATGTGCTCTGGGCCAGGCAACTAGGGAAGGCAATTTGCTGATTGCAGTCAGGAAAGTGGAGCCACCAATTTTTCTTGAAGATGCATTCTTTCTTAAGCAGGGAATCGATTTCCACCAAGATACACAGGCTTCCAGTGAAGCCACTTAACGTGACTGGATGAAGCACCGTTAATTCACTACCAGGGGCATTTCTCTCCCTGGCTTGGGGCAGCCGTAGCCCTTTTCAGAGTGGAGTATGGCGTTGCTGGAGAAATGGGTATGAAAGACCCAGCAACCAGAGTGTCCCATGGCAGGGGTGTGAGCAGACCTACTGTGGGCGGGGGGTGCAGGGGGTAGCATGCCCTAAGGGGCCATCCAGATGAGGCCATCTCATGCTGCAGTGCGTCTAACCCTAGCCCTGTCCTGCTCAACCATGCACGTGACTTAGATCTTTCTAAGTGCTCATTTGAAGCTCTGTCTCCCCATCGCTAGGTGGGAATAAATGATCTTGAATGTTCCTTCTCACATTCAGAAGCAAGATGTTGGATGGTAGCAGGTTTGTAGGGAGCGAAGAGACTTGTATTTGAATCTCAACTTCACTTTTCTGGTATCCTGGGTGCTGTGGGTTGAATTGTGTCCTCCAAAAAAAAGAAAAAGAAAAAAAGGTTATGTTGGAATCCTAACCTCGGGACCTCAGAATGGGATCCTATTTGGGGATAGGTTCTCTACTGGGTTAATCAAGTTGAAATGAGGTCATTAGATTGGGACCTCATCCAGTATGACTGGTGTCCTTATTCAAAGGGGGAATTTGGACACAGAAACAGACATAAAAAAGACACATGAAGAGTCAGAGGGGGAAGACAAATAACCATGGCTGTGCTGTAACCTCCTAGTTCCACCAGTGGGGCCCCCGGCAGGTGGCAGGTATAGAACAAGAAGGCCTCGAGTCAGTCCTTTCAAAGAGAACTGGGTCATCCATGGCACCCCTTTGAAAGCTTCTCCAAATATGGAGAAGACTGGAGAAATCAAATCACTATTTATGCCGTGCTTAACGGTTTTTAGCTAGAGTGGCCTCCGCCCTAATTGACCAGGCTGCAGAGCTGAGGTTTCTTTATTTTTATGTCCTGGATACACTTTGAGTGTGTCAAGATGCCCTGGGTAATCAATAAGTACAGTAGTCATGGCCATTTTATGGGTGTTTCTAAAGGAGGTGGCATCATTTTGATGGGAAGGACACTCATTGGATGACCCTGAGCAAATCCATTATCCCCCCTGGGCCTCAATTTCCATATCTGCAGAGAGAAGAAGGGAGACCAACCAGTCAGGAGTTCTTAAGCTGCATCTCTGACGGCCTAGACGTTAAGTACCAATTCCTTGCACACGTCTGCATTGTGCGCACACATTTTATGGATCGCATAGAAGTTCTCCGTAGCTTTTGTCTGGTTCTTGAAGGCACCTCTGACTCCCAAATTGTCCACAGTAACTCACCTGGACAACCTCCCAGGGTTGCTGGTTCCTGATCTGTCTGGGATTCTGATGATAAAGTTGTTTCTAAGCTTCAAGAAGCAAGTCCCACAGAAGTGGCTCTTAGTTACCAGAATGAGGGGGACCAGGAACAAATAGAAAGAGCTCCCCACAGAGCTTATTGCTGGGGGCCTTCCTGGTCAGAGGCTCCAGCTGCCCAGCACCCTTGTGTCTCTGCTTGGACCCTCCCTCGTGCTCCACAGACCCTCTTGTGTCCTAGTGGTGCCCCTCTGTCCCGCCCCTTGCCCCCTTCCTGGCTAACCCCTCTGCCTGTGTCTAGACTAGCCCCACCTGTTACACTTGAAGCAAATCACAACCCCCTTACAATCCCTCCCCCTGCGTCGCTGAAGGCACCAGCACCCTTTCCCCTGCTCCCCACTAAGCTTACCCAGCTGCAGCCTCACTGATGGTCAGTGCCTCATGCTCTGGGCTTGGCCCACATTTGGACTTTTGCCTGTGCTGGGCCCTCTGCCTGGAACGTTCTTGCCATGTCTTCCACCACCTGGCTCCTCCTTCAGCTCTCAACTCACACGTCAGCTCCTCCAGGAAGCCTTTCCCGACTCCCCTCTACCTTTCCACAAAGGCAAATCCACCTCCTCCTTATCCTCCACCAGCACACCTGGTTTATTTCCTGTGTATCACAAACACGATCTACAGTGAAATATTTACGTGTTTTCTTCTCCCACGAAGATGTCAACTTGTGAAGGGATGACCTGAGTCTTCTATGTCACTGGGCCTGGCTCATAGCATTTAATAAATGCTAGAATGCACCCACTAGCGTGGCTAAAATGAAAATGAGTGACAATACCAAGTGCTGGTAAGGTGGAGAGCAGTTGGATCTCTCACACAGTTGATAGGCATGTGCAGTGGTCTAACCACTTTGGAGAACAATATTGTAGTTTTTATAAACTCGCACATACACTTACCATCGAACCCAGCAATTCCGCTCCTAGATATTTACCCAAGAAAAATGAAGACATATGTCCACACAAAAATTCACATAAACATTACAGACTTGTTCATAATAGCCAAAAACTAGAAACGTAGGTCCCTAAGAGGTGGCCGAGAATCCACTGAGTGTCCTTGCAGCCATAGCAGTTAAGAGGTGGTCACTTGTGGTCAGGGTATTGGCGGGGCCTAGAGTGACGTGGTGCTCACTATGCATGGTTGTTGAACACATGTGGGTTGGAGAAAGACTGGGCGGGTGGAGGGCACGGATGGCTGGGCATGTCCCTGGAGACAGACTGCGGGAGCATGGCCCTCCCTGGCCTGAGGGCAGGGGACGGGCCACCGGAGAGAAGTGGGCCTGGTGTTACCCTGTGCATGCAAGACTCCTGCAAAATGCCAATTAAGACATTTGACCTAAATTCAGATAAAAGCCTTTTTCCTGTGTCAAGTTGAGCTAATAATATACATTTATTCATAATTTATGAGGCCTAGTAAGTGGGAACAATTAGGGAAAAGGCCGGGCCAACATCTATTTCTCCAGTGTCACATAAGCCATTTTTTGGTCCTCAAGGCAGGTCCCCCCCTCTGCCTGCCAAGAAATGCAGTTGTTTTTGTTATTTTAAAACATTTTAGTTATCATTACTGTGAGCTACCTTTTCTTGGGCCCTTGCCAAACGAGGCTGTACCATTGCCTGGGCTCCTCTTCACTTTGTGAGGCAGGTGGGAGTTGCCCATTTTTCAGATGGGGCAGCTGAGCTTCAGAAAGGCCGAAGGACACCCCTAACTCTCATAGCCGCTGAGCAGGGATTGGGGTTTGGGTCCACCAGACCCCCTGGGATCCCATTTCCCGTCAGCCTCCCAACTCAAGCTGTTTCTGAATGGGCAGGGCAGCCCTTCATTGGTACCTGTTAAACTTGGGAAATGAAGATGAAAAGCGATTGCTTTCCGATTCAGGGGCCCAGGTGCTGCTGGCACTGCCAGTCCTGGGCCCGCACTTCAGAAGCCCAGGTCAGTCAGCGATGTTACCAGAATCCGCACCGATCACCATTGTCAGGTGGGCTGATGGCCTTCTAGGCCTTTTCCTGTGTGTTTCATGTGTGTCATGGTGCATAGAAAAACGTGTAGCCTGATTCTTCTCCTTAAACACGCGGGATGACATTCTACCTACTGATGATCTGCAATTTAATTTTTAAATTTTGCATGTCTTAAAGAGCACATATACCGGCCTCAGTCTCCACCACAGCACTGTAATAGTCCATGATACTCGTGTTGCTAGTTTTATTCACCTACTGTCTGATGGTGGGTGGGCTGCCACGTTTTAGACTACAGTCATTCCTGGAAAATCCCTGGGGACATGGGGGCGTATCCACAACATAGCCATCACTTGATCACGTTAGCTATTATTATTGTTGTTGTTGTGATTGTGGTTTTTGTTGTTTCGTTATCAATACTGAGGGACTATTGCCTTCCAGAAATCCCCTTTGAGCTGGTTGGGAGAGGACTAGGCCTCTGTTTGCAGGTTCTAATAGTTTTCGACAAAACATTACTGGCAAGAGGAAAGAGGCAGTACATGAGCAGGGCCTTGATGCGTGCAGGGTGCAGAGGAGAAGGGGAGAGGGCAGCGAGCAGAACTGTACCGCCGGCACCTGACTTAGCTCCAAGCGTCTTCAACAGTCGCAAGAGATCGGGGCAGAGCTCTCCATTTCTCGGTCCCTTGGCAAAATTGGGCCTTGGCCAAGGGCAGCTAAAGGTCCGAGCTGGTGGCACCATGAGTACGAGGGGCTCCGCCTGGGTCTAGCTGAGCTCAGCCCTCACCGGTCTCCTTCCTTCTTGTCTCCTCAGGGTGGGGGGCCCGGGGAGGAGCAACTCTGCGCTGACTTTCCGGAGCTCGACCTCTCCCAGCTGGACGCCAGCGACTTTGACTCGGCCACCTGCTTCGAAGAGCTGCAGTGGTGCCCGGAGGGCTCCGACACCGAACCCAGCCAGTACAGCCCTGACGACTCAGAGCTCTTCCAGGTACATCCTGCCCAGCCAGGTCCCTCCCTGTCCCCAAAGGCCGGGCGCCACCTTCTTCCACACTGGCTCGTGCAAAGACCACCACAGCTCTTGGGACCCTGGTTCTCTTGTCCTGGATCTGTACTTGGAAAGTGAGGGCTGGGAGGTGCTGCTCTCTTATGTCCCCCAGTCAGAACCCAGGTGGGTCCCAAGGGCTCCCTTCCCTATAACATTGCACTCAGTTCTCATCTCTATCCTGTCGGGCAGGCACCAGTGCTTCCCCATTTTGCAGATGAGGACATTGAGGCTTGGAGAAGTGAAGTCATATGCTAAGGCTCTTTACCTATTTGAATCAGATTCAAATCCGGCTCGCCTGCCTCCCAAGCCAGAGCTTTAGAGCCACAATGATGCCATAATGGCAGTGCCTCCCATTGACTAAGCAGCTGCTGTGGCCCTGTTTGTGGAAGTTCCGTCAATTCTCTTAACAACTTTTGGATGTAAGTACAGTTAGAGGGTTTTTAAAAGAGGCAGTGCTGAGAACCGCTGTGTACACAAATCCTCTGATCCCGCATCCAGCCTCGGGGGCACATGATGGGCCACGTTTCCTTTAAGAAGCTCTGTAACATGGAATGATATGAAATCTGAGGTTTACTTCCAAATAAAGCAAGCTCTGCATGCATTCGCGTGTGTGGGTGTTGGTGGCCCGGAGGGTAATAGATAAAAGAAGATTGGCCATGCTCTCGAAGATAGGTGGTGGGTACATTGAAATTCATTATTCTGACCTTGAAATATGCTCCCCCGTGAAGATAGGGGGGAGAAGACCTGGCTCCCTGCGCCTGTCTGGCAAGAGAGTAGCAATAAAACACTATCAAATGCCATGCTGGTGTGCCCTGAGCATCATCCCAGATAGTCCTGAAGATTAAGTCGTGGCTTCTAGAAATGTTTACAGAGCTTGGTGGGGATCAGGCACTGTGTTCTTCCGTGGATGGGACAGTCTGGAGGGGAGATGGACCCTCAATCAGCTAACACGTAAACAGACAGCAGTCACTGTGACGGGGGCATAGAAGGAAGTAGACCTGGGATGAGAAGGGGTTCTAACGATTGGGCGGTCTTGGGTGGTGGAGAAAGGCATCTTGGGGGAGAGGGTGCTTGAGCTGAGGGGGAAGGAGAAGGAGCCTGGTGGAGGCCACAGAGCAGGGACAGAGCTTTCCAGGCAGAGGGGGCAGTAAGTGCAGAGTCCGGAAGCAGGTAAGCTTGCTGTGTTGGGAACAGGAGGGTTGAAGGGCAGGAGCTAAGAGGACAATGCCAGGAGATAGAGAGGCAGGCATGGACCAGATCATGCAGCATCTTGTGGGCCATGGGAAGGCGTTTGATTTTTTTTCCCCCTGAAGCTATTTTAAAGGGAAGAAAGGGAAGCCCAGAGAGGCTAAGTTACTTGCCCAAGGTCCCACAGCTCGGAAGGGCTGGGTGAAGTCTAGCCCAGGAAGCCATACCCCTCACAGCTATACAACCTCTCTGCCAAGCCTGTGAGGATCAGCAGGCCTGGGCTCTAGGTCTGGCTCCATCTGGTGATCGTCATTCTTTATGTGAACAATGGGAATAGGACCTACGCTATGCAGCTCCTTCCCTTGGAGGGGACCAACTTCCAGAAAATGTGGAGGCTGATGAGTGAGAGGGGCATAGGTGTTGCGTGGAGACCATCCCCACCTAAGCTGTACAGGCCCCTAACTATTCAGAGACTGGCCAGTCCCATGAACAAGTCCTGCCAAGGTTCTACTATGTGCATGATGACGTGGTCTCAGATGCCAGCCAGCCTGGTGTGGCCCCCAGACTCCCAGCCCCATGACTGTAGAACTCTCCTGTTCATGGTCTGTGCTCCCCACCTGCTCTCTCAAGACGAGGCCAGCTCTACCTGTTATCCTCGCTGCACCGTTGAGCCCATGATTATGTGATCAGTGTGATTCCTCCCCTGGCCCCTCATAAACCCCCTGAGTTGTGGGAGACCTTGTGACAGCATTGTGCATGGCTGTTGTCCCAGGGCTCTGCACAGAGCCTGCCACGTCTTGGGGCTTAATCCATATTTTATCAGATGACTACATCCTTCAATGCCCAGCTCTCATGTTGGATCCTTCTAAGGTCAGTTACTTCTCCTGGGATCCCAGTGTGTGTGTTTGCATGTGTGCATGCACATGTCCATGTGTCTATATGTATCCTTTAGATTTTGAGCTGCTCGAGGACAAAGCATTTTATTCACCGGGGCCCTCACCCATTGTCAGGACTCAATCATATGTGTTGAATGAAGGCACCAATATTTGCTTTTCTGCCAAGTGCCACACATAACCTGTTCCACAACCTTGGGCTGGGACTCAGGGACCGTAGGTTCTGTCTTCCTTCTGCCGCTAGCTAGGGCAGTTTCCTAGTTTCCTCATTTGACCAGGGGGACTTGTAGAGCCGCGCTGCCTCGTGTCGGAGCTGTGTCCTGTCAAATGACACCATTGCTATGGAAACAGACTGGGCGAGTGCAGAACAAGCTACTGTGACAGGTTTGACAATTCCTCAGGGCCAGGGCCAGTGCATCCACTTCTCCATGTGCTGATTCCTAGGGTCAGGGCCACCCCAGGCACTTTGTAAGCGAGTTTGGGGAAGCAGGCGTTCGGTTGTTCTGCCCCGATGTGCTGTGTGCCTTGGGCAGGTAGCTTCCTTTGGTTGGGCCTCAGTTTCCCCACATGAGGAATGAGGAAGGGACATGGATTCGATCAGTGGTTCTTAATCTTTTGGGGTTGGGGGAGTCACAGGGTCCTTTTAAACTCTGGTGAAATCTATGGGAAAATTCCCGGTGAAAAAGACAGGGCGGGGAACTGATTTCCTGGGCATCCTGGATCTCAGCTAAGCCCCTCGGACCCCAGTTAAGCCCCCTGGACAGCAGAGGATTTCTGAACATCCTTCCAGCCCTATATATAATAGCCGAAATTCTGTTCTGAGACACTCCTTCAAGCCACACTAGGCCCCAAATGTAGCATTTTCCCTGATTTTGTAAAAACTCCTTTCCCTCTAGCTTGAGATCAGCTCAGGAAGATTGGGGGTGGGGCCCAGACTATTAATATCCCTTCCTCGGCTGATTAACTCTCCATTAATTTACACTCCGTTCCAAGCAGAGCTGGGAGAGCCGAACGAATGGGCCCGGGAAGAGAAGGGTGGCCCAGCTCCCTGGAATGTATTACCCTGGGGTGCTGGCAGGATGGCATTGTGGGCAGGAATGACCTCTCCTCCCAGGTGGGTCGGGGCCTGCAGCCCCAGCTGGAGCAGCTCCCGGAGAGCTGAGGACATGGTGGAGGCCTTTGGTTAGTCATTTTGTTTATACCGAGCTGTTGGGGGCTTCTTGAGGTCTCTGCCATTTGACAGTCATTTTTGCACAGCACCGGGCACACTGTCCTTGACCCCTCCTCTGACCTGCTGTCTTATGCGACCTTGATGAGTCTCCTTCCTGGACCTTCATTCCTCCCACCCTAAAACAAATGGCTAATAAGTGTCCTCGTGAGCATCAGCGCCACCTGTGCTGGATTGGCAGCCGTTGCCTGGAGGGCTGTATGGAGAAAGATGCAGGTGTGCAAGGAAGAGCCACATCTGGTTAACAGTAAGGGGAGTGGTGGCACTCAGGTCACATGTCAGGGTTCCAGCCAATCGTTGTGATCATCCATTATATCTCCGGGCCATCAGCTATGGCTGCCTCTGTGAAAGAGGGCATTCTCATTCCGTCCAGGGCTCCATGACATCATTTCCGAATAATGTCCCTCTAGAATCTATGCTTTGAAACCCTACTCTCAGTCCCTCCTTGAGGCCAGAATTCACAGTGTGGTTCATTCATTCCTCCATTCAAAAAATCTGCCTGGGTGCCTCTCATGCTCCAGGCACTGAGGGAGGCAGGAAGCACTTGCGTCACCACTTCCAGACTTGCTTCCTAGTAGACCTGGGAGGGTGGCTGCCCAGGGACCATGGGCTCCCATTTTACAGATGAAGCAGCAAGGCTTAGAAGGAGAAGACTTGTCCCAGATCACCCTGTGGTGGCAAAGCCCCACGTGGCCAACCTCAAGAGTGGTCATTGGGCACCATGTTCCAAGATCTTAACTCCATGTCGGCTAGGTTGCTCTGGGACCACAGGGGACCCTGGTCTTTGGGTGGGGACGGGGGGGAGTTAAGTGAGTTCCCCTGTGCTCTTGAGCCAGAGTCCATGAGCTAAGCTCTACCCTTGCCCCCCCCCCCCACCGTCCCCAGAGCCTGGGTCAGGCCCAACCAAAACCTTCTTTTGACCTTTCTTTTATTCTTAGCTCTGTTCCAAAAATTACAAACGTGTTTGTCCACCCCTCCCCACTCACCCCTCCCAACCCCCCCAACTTTCTCAGCTCCTGCTCCGGCTGCAAGGCCCAGAACAGATGCAGTGCAGCCAAAAGGCTGTCACGAGATGCTCATTTCAGATGAACTTCCTGAAGAAAGGATAAACAGCCTGACCTGGGATGGGAAAGCATGCTGGGGGAGGCATCATGTGATAGAATGAATGTGCTCCCCGCCAGAGCAGGCCCAGCAGCCAGGGTTGACTCAGGGAGGTACTGGCTGCTTCTCCTGGAAGCAGTGAGATTGCACTCGGGGTCCTCTGGCTGTGGGGGCTGGGGGGCTGTGGCCTGGGTGGGCGGGAGGTGTGCTTGCTCACCTTCCTTGTAGATCTTAGACATCAGAAAAGGAAGGATCTTGGTTCATCTGTGCTCAGGGTAAGCCCTGCCTCCATCCCGGATTCGCCACGTGGCCCGGTCACCTCATTCAACCTCAATGAACCTTGGTTTCCTCAACTGTAAGATGGAGATTAGAATAGTAACCCCCACCCCCCGCCCCACTTATAGGTTGTTGGGAGGCAGTATTTACGAAGCCTTTCCGTTCCTTTTATCAGCCAGATTCTTCGTCCCAGGCCTTTGTCTGTGCTTTCCCTTCGGCCTAGAACCCCCTTTTCTCTACCCTTTGCCTGACTGACACCTTCTCACCTTCCAGCTTAAGCACAAACTGCTCTGAGAGCCTTCTTTCACCCCCGAAATAGTCTGTAAACCTTCACTGTGTTCGTATTCTTCGTCACAGTTTCCTTTGATTGTCTTCCCAGCCTTTCTCACTCTTTGAAATTATCTTGTTTCCTTGTTTAACTTTTCGCCACTGGAGTGTAAGCTCCATGAGGATGGGCCTGTTCCAGCCTTGGCATGCATGTCACCGGTGCCCAGACAAGGCCAGGCTCAGAGTAGCCATTCAGTACATGCATGTTAGGGGGAGGGAGGAATCGTCGCTGTCACCACCACCATCTCTATCATCTTCCCCGTCATTGTCATCATCATCATCACTATCACTATCATCATTACCCCTATCACCATCACCACCACATTATCAGCAATATCATCATTATCACCGCTATCACCATTATCAGGATCGTCAGCACCATCATCACAGGAATTTTAGTAATAGTAGGAGGAGGAGGAGTAGAAGAAGAAGAAGTAATAATAGTAGTAATAGTAATGAGTACTTATTATGTGTCAGGCACTATTTTCTACGATTCTTATATATGTTAAGTTACTTAGTCCTCAGCAATAACCTTATAAAGTAGGGACTGCTTTTATCTTTTACATGAGAAAACGAACTTGCCTGAGGACCCATAGTTGAACAGCATGGGTTCCGGGATTCCACCCCAGCTCCAACTCCTAACCATCACTCTACCTCTTTGTGAGCGAGTGAGGCGAGCCAGCCCGGGGAACCTGGGGGACCTGAAGGGAAATGGTAGCTGGGTTATCATTCTCATGGTTAAACCCTGAAGCTTCTAGTCTCTCCACTGTTTGCCTGGGCACAAGTGTCAGGGGCTGGACCCACAGTGGGGTGCTGTCATCAGGCACGTTGTCCCAGGGGTTGGATGGAGGAGGCTGGGGAGTGGAGCTGCTGTCATTGGTGGAGGGGACAGGTGCCTGTCATGCTCATGAGCATCAGACTCGGACTGCCAGGGCAAGGCTGTTTTCAGTATTACCTGCTGCCTCCTTGTAAACGTCTGAGATTCGTGGAGCTGGTACCATGTTTCCTGGGCATCTCCTGCTGGAGCACTATTGGGGAATCTGGCGGGGGAAGCATCCTGAGGGGCTAGCGGGGATGGGGGGGCGGGTGACGGCACAGCTGTGTGTGCATGGCAGCTTTCTATGATGAAGCAGGCTGAGCCCGAGGCCCTGACTGACGTGTTCCATCTCCGCCCCACCTGTGCTTCCTACCGCAGATAATCGATGGTGAGAATGAGGCCCTCCTGGCTGCACTCTCCAAAACCCTGGATGACATCCCTGAAGATGACGTGGGTCTGGCTGCCTTCCCAGCCCTGGACGCTGGAGACACACCGTCCTGCACTTCAGTTTCACCTGTCCCCTCCTCTGAGCCCCCCAGTCCCTCCCTGGAGATCCCCCTGGCTCCTGTCCCTGAGGTGGACGAGCTCTCACTGGTGAGAACCTATTGCCATTTGAAGTGAGGGTGGTGGCCTGGGACGTGGTGCCTGGTGGCAGGGCTGGTGGGTGTAGGGAAACCAGCCGCAGCCCCTGCAGAGGTCTCTCTGCATCAGAGGCAACGGGGCTCCCAGCAGACAGCCTGGGTGGGGGGGTGGGAGGCCTCCTAGCACCCACCTCGACCACCTGTGCCGCTGGAGCAACCCACAGGATCCTCACGTGCACTCAGCAGGCCCGTAGGGATTTCACGGTTTGATCTCAGTTGTGCTGCAAAACCTTGAAATTACATGCAAACCTGTTTCTAAAGATGATCTATACACACACAGGAAAAACGCAAGCAGGAAATGTGGACAGTTAGTTAGCAGCAAAACTGTCCTAACTCATCTCAACGTTGCTTTTTTCTTCCCCAGAGGTTACCATGGTTACTGATCTGTTATATGACTTTCCTATCCCACTGTTTTGGTTTTTTTTTTTTAATACTCCAGAAAAGGGCCCTGCATTATACACTGCTCTGCACCTTGCTTTTCTCAGTGAACTCTGAGTCTTGGAAATCATTTCAGATGAGCACATCTTTTTTCTTGGCTGCTTATTGTTCCTTTGTAACCAGTCCCCTTGTTGATGGATATCTATGTTGTTTCAACTCATCTAGTGATACGGTGCTATCGTCACTGTCCTGGTACAGTGGCCTTTGTCCCTTGTAAGCAGATAAATTTCCTTTAGAAATGAAGTTCTTAGGTATACAGATATGTGATGTTTTTCCAATTGAGACAGATACTTCCAGATTGCCCTCCAAAGGAGTTGGACTGGTTTAAACTTCCATCAGCAACAGTTAAATGCTGTCTGCATAAGCACAGGTGGCGCATGGGGATGTGCCCATGGAGTCACACTTTCTGGGAAGAAGGTCTCAGCTTTTATCAGATTCTCAAAGGGGTTGAGACCGGAAGACTTGCTCAAAGCCATTGCCATCGACTCAGGCCGGGGTACAAAAGCTGAGATGTCACAGAGTGCCAAGTCCAGCGACAGTCTCCCGTCTTGGGCTCCTCACCTTGGTGCTGTGGCTGCTGGGGGTTGGTGAGAGTCAGAAAATCAGGGCCTGTTGGAGCTGGGGAGGGGGGTTTGGGTCATGGAGTGTTTTGAGCTGAAAAGGCCCTTGGTGACCATCAAGCCCAGCTTGGGGAAGTGGAGCCCCAGAGTGAGGAGGGCCTCTGCTGTGGTCACCCAGCAAGTCGGTGCACCCATGAATGAACCCCAGAACCCAGGTATTCTGCCTCCTGGTCCAGGATACCTTTCCAAGCACCTCGTATGTGCTGGACACATGAATATGTTCGAATCCATGCCCCACCAGTGAATGCCTGTGTGTCCCTAACTTCTCTTAGGGGGGATTGCAGTAGGTAATACATGTAAAGCACTTAGTATAGTGCTTGGTGCATAGAATTTGATCCGCAAATGCTCTCTGGCAGTAACAAAAGGAATTCTCAGTGCTATTTCTGTCTGGGGCTGTGGAGAGGCATCAAACCTCCGAGAGGCAGAGAGCGACCCCTGCTGGTCACAGGTTGCCCCCTCATGGCCTTCAGCTGCCTTCATGCCACATGTGTTTGAGCACCTGTTTCAGGCACTGTGCTGGGCACATGGGAAACATGCTCACCCTCTAGACTCCCAGTCTACTGGCAGAGTTAGAAAGGCCCTGAGAGGTCCACATCCTCAGTTCTTAACCTAGAGCCATGGATCCCAGAGAGCCCACCATTGGCCTAGCAGGGACCCCTGGGGCCTCTGTGTGTTTTCCTGAGGTCAGCAGCTGCTAGCATGTTCTTAGAGGGATTCCTGGGTCAGAAAAGGTTCAGCTCTAGTCATCTAATCAACCTGTCCTGTTATAGCAATGGAGGAACCAAGGCCCAGGGAGGGAAAGGACTCGCCCAAGGTCTCATGATAAGTTGGGGCTGAGCTGGGCCAGAACTAGGTCTCTCCCATCTGCAGAACTTCCCCTATCCATGCCAGAGGATCACAGATGTGTGTGTGTGTGTGTGTGTGTGTTAGTTTGGGGTCTAGGATAAGTGGTGGGGACCCTCCAGCTCCTAGGGGAGCATGGCCCAGCCTTTTTTCTGCTTCCTGGGCCTATGGCACTCCTGGCTGGGGTGACCTGTGGGGTATGACCCTCAAGAAAGCACTCAGTGTTTTAGTGAAAACCTCGTATACTTTCTGACATGTTCTCAACCATGGCTGTGATCGGGTCCCTGGGAGGAGTCCTGCTGCACTCAGCCCCCTGCTTTCTCGGCTGGGATATGTTATGCATCTGCCCTCAGGGTGCAGAATTGTCTCAGCAATTTTACTGGAAAATTAGAAAAGCCAGACAAGCTAAAGTGCCTTGTGTTTCTACTAGTATGAAAACAGCTCAGTGGCCAGAGGTGTCATGGACATAATGTAGTAAGTACAGGGAGCTGAATAACAACGCCTAACACACAGGAATGTCCCAGTAAAATGTAAATCCTTTTCAAAACTAGTTACCCCAGAAGCATGTCTGTGGCTTTCAGAAATCCAAACAGATCTTGGGTAATATCTGCCCATTCTGTTAAAATGTGATGTGTACACTTTGTTGGGATACTCTGTATCCACCTGTAGTACACACACACACACACACACACACACACAATCACATGTACACACATACACATATACACACACACAGAGGTTAGCGACCACGAAGTTTCTTTTGTGAGGGAGTCCAGCTGATTTCCCTGTTGTTCTTTTTGCTTATTCATGTTGCTTTTTCAAAAATTAATTTCTTAAAAAAGTAATACTTACAAATGCTGAAAAACAGTACAGAGGTGGACAAAAGTAGGTTTACCTTCGTTCCTATGGAAAAGGCATACAGCTTATGATTAGTCCAATAGCTTTGTTAAGTCAAAACTTATTACAACTGTAAACCTACTTTTACCCACCCTGTATATTCTTGTGTGATCAAATCCCACCTTGTGATCGGGTTACAAGAAAATGGTTCATGGTAGTTGCCTCTGGGAGGAAGAAAAGGGACCTCGGGCAGGAGAGAGACTTGCTTATGTTGTTCACTTGTTAGTACTTACGTTATACAGGGTAGGGCAAGAGTAGGTTTACAGTTGTTTGTACGGAAAAATAATACAATAACTAAAAAATAATAATACAAGAACAAACTCTGTGTTTCACATACAGCTCTAAATCTACCTTCACCCCTCCCTGTATATTGGGAACATATTCTTGGTCATTAAATGCCCATCCTGGGTCCTTCCCATGGTCCTGGGATGACCTGGGTCAGGATAGGGTCAGTCTCCAGCGGCTGGCTGGGGCCACTCCCCTCTCCCTCGTCCTATGGCTGTGGCTCAGCCCCACTCCTCTCCTCTCCTCTCCTCTCTGCTTCTCCACAGCTGCAGAAGCTCCTGCTCGCCGCTCCCTCCCCAGCACCAAGCTCTGAAACCCAGAAGGAAGGGACCTCCTGGCTCCGGGCAGGCCTCAGGTCCAAAAGTCAGCGGCCTTATGTCAAGGTATTTCTACATGAACCCTGAGACCCACCTGGGCCCCAGGTGGCCATGGGGGTGCAACCTTCAGCTCTTGTTGGGGGTTT
Source organism: Noctilio leporinus (assembly GCA_004026585.1). Lineage (NCBI taxonomy): Eukaryota > Metazoa > Chordata > Mammalia > Chiroptera > Noctilionidae > Noctilio > Noctilio leporinus. Next base: position 42,875 of record PVIW01000517.1, read on the forward strand.
CAAGTTCAGCCCACTTCCCTCCCTGCTCCTATCACAGCCCTTGTAGCTGGTGTGCTGGGTGCTTCTTGAGACCCAGGCTGTTTGGGGTTCTAGGAATAGCCCTGGACATTCTTATACACATCCGTGTTCCAGGCACTGTGTTAGATGTTGGGTTAGAGCAGGGACAAGGAAGATGTGGCCTGCCCTGGGGGAGGGGGTGCTTATTCTAATGGGGCAACCGCACAAAATGTAAGACCTCATGGTTGAGGAGACCAGAGTAAGGAGCTGGGATTGCTTACAGTGGGGAGGAGCCATTGGAGAGTTAAAAGCTCTATTATGAACACCCGGGAGGAAAGTCAGCCCTTTTTCCTGCTTGGGCCCTGTCTCCTGACGCTTCCAAGAAGAGGTGTTGGTGGCGATTTTCCAGCTCTCCTGCTACTCAAAGCTGGCACACAGCCCTTCCCCTCTTGCCCTGGGACACTCCTGCAGGGACTGGCCATCATCCCCCACCCTCTCGGCTGAGTCCTGTGGCACCTTTCTCAGACCCTGGCTCCGTGATGGAACCTGTTCCCTGCTGGGGCTTGGGGGGGTGGGGGGGTGATGAGAAGGGCTGTCGCTGTGCCCGTCCCTGGCTCACCACCCAAAACAAATGTCTGCCCCTCGGGCTCTGCCTAACCTCTTTGGTGAGCAAGCTCTTTGCTCTCCAGGAGACTAAGAAGTGCCCAGGGATGTGAGACACACCTGACAGCCTTTCTGGCCCCAGCAGAGACAGGTGCACTGGAGGAAAACCAGTCAGAGAAGTGGGGCAGATGAGGCTGCTGAGAGCCATGGTCTAGGGCCAGATTACAGAGGGCCCTGAATACCTGGCCAGGGGGCCTTCCCTTATCCAGTGGGCACTAGGCTTCTTCTTCTTCTTCGTCTTTGTCTTGTCTCAGTCTCTTTCCCCTTCCCCTTCCCTTTCCAATCTCCCTCCTCCTCCCTCTCCTCCTCTTCCTTCTCCTCCTCCCCCTTCTTCTTTCTTTTTCCTCTTCCTCCTCCTCCTCTTCCTCCCCCTTCTCTTTTTCCTTCACAGCTCTACGGAGGTGCCACTTACATGTAAAAGGCACTTATTTTAGAAATACAATTCAAGGATTTTTAGTAAAGACAGAGTCATGCAACCATGACAATAGTCCAGGTTTAGAACATTTCCACTATTCCAGGAAGATCCCCAGTGTCCCTGTTTACCATTAATCCCTGTTCCCACGCCTGCCCCAGATGACCACAAACGGACTTCCTGGTGCTGTAGTGCGGGGGTGTGGGATGGTCAGAGCAGGGCTTTGCTATGAATCTGGAAGAAGTGAAATCCATGGTAGGAGGCTGGCCATTCATTCGTTCCCCATCACCTGAGCACAACCAGGTGCCGGGCTCTGTGCTGGAAGCTGGGCGCAAAAATGGATGAACCCCGGCAATTTCTGATGCTCCTTCCTGAGGCCAGTTAGTGACTACAGGGGTGGTGCAGTGGGGAGGAGCAGGGTGGGCCTCCCCCTCACTCTGGCCTCTTCTCCTCTCTAGGCGGACAGCACCGCAGAGAAGAAGGCCCCATCCATAACGCAGTCTCAGAGCCGGAGCTGTACAGAACTGCATAAGCACCTCACCTCGGTGCCATCCTGCCTCCCGGCTAAAGCTCACTCCCCAGACAGGGGCCTGCAGCCGCCAGCCCCCCTGAGTCCTTGGCTCGCTGCCAAGGAGGATGAGGAGGTGGGCAAGGACTGCCCGAGCCCCCCGCCAGCTCCAGCCTCTCCCTGCAAGTCCCCAGCGCCCGGCAGGGAAGGGCCCAGTGCCCAGGTTTCCCCGAAGGACATGAAGGCGGTGGTGCAGCTTATTCACTACATGCACACCTACTGCCTCCCCCAAAGGAAGCGGCCTCTGCAGGCCCCAGAGTCAGCCCCTCAGCGCTGCAGCAACCCCTCCAAGCAGGTCAGAGCCTGGGCCCGGTCCCAGCACCCTTCCAAAGCAGCCTGGGCCGAGTTTTCCATTCTGAGGGAACTTCTGGCTCAAGATGTCCTCTGCGATGTCAGCAAGCCCTACCGCCTGGCCACGCCGGTCTACGCCTCCCTCAGGCCCCAGCACAGGCCCAAGGACAGCCAGGCCTCCCCTGGCCGCCCGTGCCCCACGGAGGAGGTGAGGATCGCAGCTTCACCCAAGAGCACCAGCCCCGGCCTGCGCCCTCTGCGGCTGGAGACGAAAGGTCATGTCCGCCGGCTGGCCAGGCAGAAGCAGGAGGAGGAAGAGGAGGAGGAGGAAGAGGAGGAGGAGGAAGAAGGGAAAGAAGAGGAGGAAGAAGAGTGGGGCTGGAAAAGGCCAGGCAGAGGCTTGCCATGGACCAAGCTGGGAAGGAAGCCGGAGAGCTTGGTGTGCCCCGTGCGGCGTTCCAGGAGACTGAACCCCGAGCTGGGTCCCTGGCTGACCTTCACCGATGAGTCGCTGGTCCCCTCAGAGCCCCAAGGAGCTCTGTCCTCGCTGCACTTGGCTCCCGAGGCCTACGACACAGAGGGGGAGCTGGGCAGCCCCACGGGCCAGGACAGTGGCCCAGACCAGCGGCAATTCCTGGGATCCCAGATCCCGGCTCTGGAGAGCCCGTGTGAGAGTGGGTGTGGGGACACAGATGAGGATCCCAGCTGCCTGCGGCTCCCTACCAGAGGTAGTCGGAGTTCATCTGCAGGAGAGGGGACGGGGTGGGATGTGGTGTACCCCTCTGTGCTAGGAACAAAACGCCCTGCATTGGGCAAATCTCTTCTCCTCCCTGGCTCTCCACTTTCCTTTCTGTACAATGGGCTAGTTGGGTGGATCTTCAGGAACCACCCAGACATCTCTGAGCTTTTCATCATGCATGGGCCAGGTGCCACTTAATGAACAAGAAGTGAGATGCCTGCCTTAATGGGGCTTTGCTTCAGTGGGGGCCCAGGCAATCAAAAAGTAAACAAAAAAGGAAGATAATTACGTATTGTGATAAGTGCCCTAAAGAAGACTTCGTGGGTGATGGTGTGACAGAAGGTGTGTCTGTAAATTCAGCTCCATGATGAAGGTGAATTTTAAATGTTAACAATAGTCACGATAATAATAGCATTTATTGTGTACCTACTGTGCCAGGCACTGGTCTAACAGATGTGGTAGGTTCTGTTATAATCTCCATTTTAAGATGCAGAAATGAAGGCACAGGGATATCTAGTGATCCCTTTAGCTAGTTAGTTCTGCATGTGGTATCCCATGGCCACTGGCCTTGGGGGCTGGACTCTTCCCCACTGTGCTACACTGTGGCCAGGAGGGGTTGCCCTTGTACCCATCTGCTCTTTCTGCAAAATGGAATAGATCTGCCAGCAGTTGATGTTGCTGAGGCCTAGGGAACAGAGGTGGCTTTGGGTGGTTCCTGCCCTTCCCTGAAAATGGCAAGAGGCTTTTGGTTCACCTGCCTAAAGGGAGCTGTGCTTGGTACCAACAGAAGTTCAGGGTCTCCTCCTGAGGGAAACATTTGCTAATAGTACCATGTTGAGGAATCTTAATTTTGTTTATTTTTTGTCTTCTTTTCAGACTCTCCCAGGTGTCTTATGCTGACCTTGCCACAAAGGTAGATTTTGGAAATGATTGGTTTATTATTCCATGAGACTTCGTCCTGTTGGGGGGCTGGGTGGTTTATCAGCCCTGGCCCTGTCCTCACACCTGTGTCCTCTTTGCCTGGTGGGGTTGTTGGGAGCTGGGCTCCCTTAGAAGGGGGTTTGCTGTTAGAAGCTGGTCTCTGCAGACCCAGGGAAGGATGGGGAATTAAGCCCTCAGCCTTTTGATAAGCTGTCCTCTTCAGGACCAGGGAAGGAGTTCTTTTCTCAGTGGGGAAAAGCTGGAAATGCTGTGTGGCTTTGGGCAGTCTATCTCCCTCTCTGTCCCTCAGGTGCTCAACCTGTAAAACAAGGAGGCTGACCATCCTTGTCCTCTCTCCACTCTCCCACAGATCTCTCTTGCAGCTTTGAATCCCTCTAAAAGCCAGGATGGGAGGGGTCCCTAGTAAATTCTCCCCAGGCCTCACCTCCGTGGGCATCAGAACCAGGGTCTGTCATGGTGTCCCCTTGCCCTCCTCCTGACTGGCCTCTTTCCTGTCTGTCCTCCCGCCCCCACCAGTGACCCTCCTTTTGGCAAGAAGAGCTTTGAGCAGAACTTGACGGTGGAACTCTGTGGCACGGCAGGTGAGCCAGGGGCTCAGCTGTGGGGTGCCCTTAGGGGAGCTGGCACAATGCCTAGCAGTGAGTCCTCTGCACGGAGCAGCCCCTCAGGCAGTGAGGGGTGCCCCGTTGAACCCTTCCTGCCCCTGCGGCACAGACTGCTGTGTCTTAAAGAAACATAAGGAAGGTGTTATAAGTGTTATAAGGGGGAGAGTCAGGGGCCCGCTCAGCCATTCAGCTGCCAGCCAGCCTGTGAACTGATGTTGGGTCAGAAAAGACAGCCACACCCGTCTTCCCCTGAAGGAGCCTGCGATACTTCTTGGGAGACAGACTCACCCCGTGTAATGTACTGTTTCATTCTCACTGGTTCCAAAGTCTACGTAAGAGCCCAGGGAGTACAGGGGTAGGGGCTGGGGAGGCAGGAGTGGGGCCTGGGCAGATTTGCAGGGCACCCCGAGCAGGGGCATGTGAGTTGGGCTCACAGGATGGGTAGGAGGTGGAGAGATAAAGATGGGGAAGGGTATCCCTGGCCGCAGAATCAGCACGGGCAAAAGCACAGAGGAGTGAAAGGGCAGATGCAGCAGCGGGGACGGGTCACCTGACCTTGTGACATGGCCTAACTGGGGGAGCCGGGACGAGCAACCACCAAGGTTGAGAGGAATGCCAGGAGGAAGGGCTTGTTTGCCTTGATCCCGTTGACTCTGGGAGCCCCGGAGAGAAAGTGGTCTGTGGCATCTTTCCCAGCTCCCTCTGGTGCACGGGGGAGGCCACAGACAGATGCAGGAGCACGAAGGACACTGGTCCAACCCAGATGGGAGGCAGGTGGGGGGAGGAGTTAGGAGGTCTTGTTGAAAGCCTGCTGTGGTGCAGAAAGTTGTCCTGGACGACATTGAGGCTTCCACTACCATTGCCAGGCTGCAGAAGGGATGGCAGATGGATTTCATCCCATGTCAGCACCAAGAAATGGAGGGTGGACCCTGTGAGGAATCCCAGGCTCAGAGCATTGCCGTCTTCGATTAGTGATGCCTGCCAGCCGTTGGGTTCGAAGAGTGGGGTCCCTCTTTGTCATCCCAAACTAGGGTTTCAGTGTCTCTTGAAGTGATCTGTCTCCACCTCACATGTTTCTCCTCTTGCATGGGTAGGACTCACCCCACCCACCACGCCTCCGTACAAGCCCGCAGAGGAGGACCCCTTCAAGCCCGACATCAAGCCCAGCCCAGCCAGAGACACAGCCCCCAGCCTCCCCACCCCAAAGGGCCTCCAGCTTGGGGCTGTCGAGGGGGTGGCCCACAAGCTGCCGAAGAAGCACCCGGAGCGGAGCGAGCTCCTGTCCCACCTGCGGCATGCCGCAGCCCAGCCAGCCTCCCAGGCCGGCCAGAAGCGCCCCTTCTCCTGTTCCTTCGGAGACCACGACTACTGCCAGGTGCTCAAGCCAGAGAGTGCCCTGCAAAGGAAGGTGCTGAGGTCCTGGGAGCCATCTGGGGTCCACCTGGGGGACCAGCAAGGTGCCCTGCAGGACGAGGCACAGGCCTCGGGCAGGGAGGAAAATGAGGGCTGTGGCGCGGGCGCACCCCCCAAGGACAGTCTGCTGCTGAGAGACCAGGAGATCCGTGCCAGCCTCACCAAGCACTTCGGGCTCCTGGAGACCGCCCTAGAGGACGAAGACCTGGCCTCCTGCAAGAGCCCCGAGTATGACACTGTCTTCGAGGACAGCAGCAGCAGCAGTGGCGAGAGCAGCTTCCTCCTGGAGGAGGAAGAGGACAATGACGAGGACCCAGGGGTCAGCCCCCCTCGCTCTGACCACTGCCCCTACCAGAGCCCACCAAGCAAGGCCGTTCGGCAGTTCTGCTCCCGCAGCCGCTCCAGCTCCGGCTCCTCATCCTGCCGCTCCCGGTCACCAGCCATCCGCAGGACCTTCAGGTATGGGTGGGTGGCCTCGGGAGGGACGACTGGGCACTTAAGGACCCTTGTCCCCAGGGTGCCGGGGGAGGGAGGGGCTCCGAAACTAGGTCTGCGGTTCCCTGTGTGGTCCATGATCTGGGGAGAGGCCTGAAGGTGGCCTCCTTGAGGGGAGTGTGGGCAAGTCCTGGAGCTGAGGAAAGCCTGCCGAAGCGACAACCAGGAGTGACCCAAACCTCCCGGCCTCAGGCGAGGAAGGAAGAGCCCCTGCCTTCTGTCATTTGGAGCCTTATGCCTAAATGAACGTACTTCTTACTCATCTGTTTTCTGCTTTTGTATTTTCAAAACAGATAGGTTTTTGTGGAAACAGAGGCATACCCACACAATTTCATACCTATAGAACACTGGCATGTACAATACAAGGAAAATTAGCGTAGCTCTATTTTGTGTTCTGAAAAATACCTGGGTTTTCAGCAGTGCTTAGGTTTATTCCTGCTTCTTGATACTGCTGAGTCCCACCGCTGTGACTCTTCGTGGTCAGCTGCCACCCAGCCCCCGTCTTGCCCACGGAACCGGACTGCAGAAGGACCCAGTCCAAAAGTCAGTGGGAAGCTGGGCAGAAAGAAGTGAGGCTTGGCATATTTTGGTGGAGACAGGCTGTTTCTCTGCCTGATCTTCCTATTGGAGGCCTGAGGTGGGTCGGTGCTGGTCCCCAACACTCTGCCAGAGGGTCACCTGGGCGACCACTAGATGGTGCTCTTGGGTCTAGAGCAGCACCGCTGAGGGTGCGTTGTGGATGGCTGGGCGCCACTGGCTGCGTCTGATGCCCTACGTCTGGGGGTGGAGATAGAAAATTTGCATTCCTAGCAAGTTCCCAGGTGAGGATGCCCAGACGATGCTCAGGAGTGTGACTCTGAGAACCAGAATTTGATACTAGAAAGAGATCTTTTCTTAGAAAAAGTCAGCTTTCCATGTACATATCTGTAGCAGAAGCTCTTAACTGTTTGACAATGTGACTAAAGCAAAGGTTCCTCCCCCCACTCAGATGTGCACAGACATCTCACTACTGTGCATTCAGTTTTAAAGGACGCCGCAGATCCTAAAGTTGAGAAGCCCTGGAACTATGTTACCCAGAATGAGTTCCCCAGCGATTTCCCCAAAAGCCCTTCTGTCTAATACGCCAGGATGATCCGTCGGAACTGTCTTCTGCCAGAACTTGCTGAGCCTTCTTTGCGGCTCCATTCGCCTTCCCTGGGGGGGGTGCTGTGAGCCGCATGACTCAGTGTTCACATTAAGCATTTGCTCAGAAGGTTCTATTCCTGTTGAAACCCATCCCCCAACTGCGGAGCTGGAGCTGCCCAGGCTCATCTCCCCCGTGACAGGTTCAGGGGTGCTGAGGTCAGGCCTGCGGTCATGGGTTTGCTGGCCACGAGTTGGGGGCCTCTCTAGAAAATGCCATGACTTCCTCTTTTTGCTGTTGGGCCACGTTCAGGCCCAGCTTTTTCTGCTCACGGAAAAAAAGTTCATTGGTTAACTCAATTCCTGCCCGGCTGCCTGGCAGAGCTCAGTACCTGGTAAACTGGTTATCATCCTGCTCCGACGCATCTTTCTTTTCGCTACCAAGCATCGGTCAAGAGGAAGCATTTGAAAAACAGATGAAGTGATGCTGAGAGGACTTGCATACCTGGCTCAAGGGTACCCAGCAAGGATGTGGTAGAGCCAGGATTCAAAGCAGGGGTGGTCTGACTCAGAGCCCTGCTGTTATACTCTGTGCTGGATTGTGTCCCCAAAGACCCAGACAGTAGGTGGCAGAGCCAGGGCTTGGCCATGCTCCCTCCAGAGGAGAGGGCAGTGTGCAGACAGGCTGGAAGGCACGGGCATGCGGCACCCATAGGCCTTCTTGGCTGCGCATATGGGTTGAGTGGCCTGATGGTGGTACCGCCATGGGGCTGCCTCTGGGCTAGGCATCAACCACTAGAGAGCTGTGCGTCTAGATACAGCAGACCTCCTTCTGCTTCTGGCTTCCCCACTTTTTAGTTCTGGCAAATCCCACACCTAACCTGAGCCTCAGGGTTTGCATCTAGAAAATGGGGAAACATAAGACCTCATCAGGATTTTTTTTTTTAATCAGATCACTTACGAGAATGAAGTGAAAGGGCATTTCCAGCCCTAAAACCATAGAAAGGCCAGGTCCAGAAGGTTATGGTCAGCAATGTGGTGGCTCCCAGGACTCCAGTACCAGAAAGTAGCAGGAGGCATGTGTCAGTGATAGCCACACGCAGGGCGCGGGCTGTCACTGCCGGGGAGCGGGGCATTTCTAACAGTTCTGCCCTCATGCACGCACTTTTCTGGAGAGAAGTACCCCTTGCCGCCTGGAGCAGCCCTGCCCCTGCCCCTGCCCCGTGTGGTCCCTCTGGAGAGTGAGTGCTCTGCTTTGCTTGTTCACCGACAGGTGTGAGAGCAGAGGGCCGTGTTCTGACGGAACGCCAAGCATCTGGCACACCAGGAAGCAGCGGGAAAAAGCTATTGTAAGTGACCTGGGGTCCCAGAGCCTGGAGCGAGTGGGAACCAGCAGGGGCATCAGGAAGGGCCAGGGTTTCGTAGACCCAAAGCCCTTTGAGGCTGGATGTGACCTGCAGAAGATAATTATATTTCTTGAATTGCAAAAATCTCAAGGGGTCACCAAAGGACGCCAAAGGGGGCACCGTGCAGAGTGACACCAATGGACTGGCTGTGATGCATACCGTTGTTGGTGATTTAGGGCACAGTGTCAGGGGCTCTAACAGAAAGCAGGCTGTGGTAGGCGGGGCAGAGCCAGGCCAGCCAGGCCACACACCAGCCCCGCTACCACCTTCTGTGGGACCTTAGGCATGTGCTCCAGCTTCCCTGAGTCTCAGTTTACTCATCTGTACACAAGGAAGTGGGGCCTTAGGCTTTCTCAGGGTCCCCCAGGAGCCAAGAGAACCCATCACTTGCTCCCCACACACCTCCCTAATCCTCCACCAGAGTGAGTGCACAGGCCCAGCCCTGCCTGCTGAGCCGACTTCAATCACCCACCCCAAGTTCATTGGGAAGCTGCTGGGAGGGGGTTGGGGGTGCAGCCAGCCCCTCCACATCACTAGAAAGGAGAGAAGGGATAGTAAGACAGAAACACAAAAAGGCAAAGGCTCTCACTTCATTGCTTTCCCCAGGAAGGATGCTTTGGGGAGGAGGCAGGGAACACCCATAGAACTTAATCTGCAAGCAGGCTGTCCATGAGCATCTTCTTAGAATCCATGTTTGACCATTCAGCAACTGTGACATGCCTGGCACGGTCCTACGCCCTGGATGACAACAATGAACAAGACAGATGAGATCCTTCCTCCCGTGACTGAGTAGAAGAGGGCGGGGGAGAAAGAGCAGACACATAAACAAGGAACAGACACTGTAATTACAGAGCAAGAGAAGCTCTGTGCAACTATTCACGTCATGACTAAAACATTTGACTGTTTTGACCACTGGGGACAATGTATTTGTATGGTGTTCTGGCAGCGGGTCAGGGGCCAGCATCAAGGGGCTGAGCCCTGAGGGATAACAGGTACCCACCTAGCTAAGATTTAGAACAATGGGGCAGAGGCAGGAAAGCTCGTGAATTCCAGGAGCTTCGAGGAAGCTGAAGGAGGGGATTTTTGCAGTGAGCTTAACTGAGACATACCCTGGTGTGGGATGCACAGGTCCCTCTGACGGTTGACAGCAGAGCCCTGTCGCGGACCCAGGCCTGTCCCCTCTCCTCCATTTTGCAGCGTGAGAACGGGATGGCTCCAAAATCACTGCCCTTAACCTGTTCCCGGCAAAAGCCCATCCAAGCCAGAACTTGTCAGTGTTGCCCATGGGAGCCCAGGTTCCCAGGAGGCTGGCGTTTCTCCAGCAGGTCAAAGGGACCCTTCCAACAGCAGCAGCTTTAACTCGATGCAGCCGTAGATGGTAGGGGAGAGGAGATTTCAGCTGGGCTTCCCCCTACCCCTTCCCTTTGCTAGGTTGTTGTAGGGGCCCTCGGCCGTGGCACGGAGCTCACCTGAAGGTGACCCCTGTCACAGTGTGTAGACACCAAGGGCAATGTTGGCTCCGGTAGCCCACTGTTCCATCACTTCCCTCCCAGCCCACTCCAACCCCCTGTACAACCTGGCTCCCAGGGCTTGCCTACTTCCACCTTGCCTTCCCACCCCAGCACCTCCCCCGCTGCCCGAAAAAGCCTCAAACCCAAAACAAATGTGGAAGCCACTGAGCTCTTAGTTATATTAACAATGATGAGCCTCGTTTCCTTCAAGGCAGCAGTTGCTTCCTTTGGGGTTAACTTCCCCATTGGACATCCTGAGGTCCTTTCTCCCGCAGGACGGGTCCTCAGGGGTAACTGTCCTTTCTCTGACTCCTGCCCCAGCTGGTGTCACTCAGCCAAGCGTCCTGGACTAGGGACGCGGAATCTGTGGCAGCCTGCTGCCAAGGGGGCCCCAGGAGCCAGGCAGTGATGGGGCCCCTCTGTGTCCCCCTTCTTGGACAGGGCGAAGGCCGAGTGGTATATGTTCGGAATCTCTCGAGTGACATGAGTTCCTGGGAGCTGAAGAGGCGCTTTGAAGTGTTTGGCGAGATTGTGGAGTGCCAGGTGCAGGCGAGAAGCAAGCGGTGAGTGGAGTTGGGCTGTGGCAGAGGAGCGGGGAAGGGAGGGGCGGCGGTCCCCATGCAGGGCTGGCCACACCGAAGATGCCCTTAGAAGGTTCGTGGAACAAACTGGACGAAGTCCGAAGCCTGGATGGGGAGAAGGAGCGTTAAGGATCGTGCAGCCCAGTAGTAGCAGCGAACACAGGCTGACTGTTTGCTGAGCAGCGCTCACTTTCCACGCGTGCTCTGAAGCTTCCTCGCACGGTGCTTGTGACGTATGCACTCATTCTTTCCCTGGCCGTGCGTTCTGGGGAAAGCTCACACAAATTACTGAGCAGCCAATTCATGGCACAGCCAGATCTGCAGCCCACATGCCTGCTTCTGTCTGCTTCAGGCTCTCCGCCAACATCCGCTGGCAGTTAAAGGCATCTCTGCATTGGGACCTCCCCACACGGCTTGCAGCAGCCTCTCTCAGACCTTCCATTCTCATTCCTGGGCAGCCTGGTTTGTCCTCACTCACCTGGGGAACCAGTGTTTTATCTGCAAGAATAGGTTGTGTATAAATGCATAGCTTTGCTGTCAACAACGGTATCAGTTTTGAAATAATTCCAAAGTATTTCCTATTATACTTACAAGGTTAGTTAGTAAGGCTTTAAAATCCTAGTTTAATAATAATTTTTAAAGCACAATGAGATAACAGTGTCTGCATAAGAATCATTATACACCTGGCATCCAACTATTAGAATGGCTGCAGAAAATAACAAGTGTTGGCAAGGAGGTGGAGAAAAGGGAACCGTTGTGTACTCTTGGTGGGAATGTGAAATGGTGCAGCCACTATGGAAAAGCAGTATGGAGTTTCCTAAAACATTAGACCTACTTGTAGAATTACCATGTGATCCAGCAATCCCACTTCTGGGTATATACGCAAAAGAAATGAAATCGGGACCTCAAAGAGACATCTGCACACCCATATTCATAGCACCATTATTCATGGTAGCTGAGAGGTGGCAACAACCCAAGTATCCATCCACAGGTGAATGGGGAAAGAAAATATAGTATATGCATATGATGGAATATTATTCAATCTTAAGAAAGGAAATCTTGTCACATGCTACAAACATGGATGGATCTTGAGGACGTTATGCAAAGTGAAATAAAACCAGTCACAACAAGACAAATACTGTATGATTCCCTTTAGGTGAGGTACCCAGAGTAGTCCGATACATAGAAACAGAAAGCAGAACGATGGTTGCCAGGGGCTGGCCAGGGTGGGTAAGGGAGAATTGTTGTTTACTGGGTTTCAGTTTTGCAAGATGAAAAAGTTGCGGGGAATCTGTTGCGCAATGAATATACCTAACACTACTGAACTGTACTCTTAAAAATAGTAAAAATGGTAAATTTTATGTTACGTGTTTTTACAACAATTTTTTAAAAAGTCATTGTACAAATGAAAGTGTTTGGAGTTCTATGCAGTCTTTAGGGTATCACCTGGCGATAACCTGCAAAAGAAAAAGCAAATTCATCTTTAAAGGGAAGGGTCAATTTTTAAATATTCTAAAAGCATACACAAGTCTCAGACATTTAAAGGGGCAGAACCGCTTTGGCCTAGCTCGGAAAAGTGTCCGGAAATGTGTGTGATTCAGTTGAGTGTTTGTTAGGCATCTACTATTGCTAAGCAACAGTAGGGGAACTACATTTTGCCTCTGCCCTTGAGTCTGCGTAACAGATGGACCCATCAGTCAGGATTCTTGCCCTTGTTCATGGAACCGAGGAGTTGGAGGTAGGGGTAGGACTGACTTTAGGCTCCCCGAGCCTTGGCTTCCTTCTCTGATAGGCTTCCTTAGTGGCGGCAGAGTGGCTGCCTCCACCTCTAAACTTACCTCCTCCCAGTGGGAGCAGGAATCTCCCTCGTGGTTCCAGCAGAGACGAGGAAGGATCCTCTGGGGTTCCTGGTTGGGTGACGGGCTCATCCTTGAACAAATCGGGGAGGCCAGGTTGGCTGCAGTCATGTGACCTGCCCTGGTGCCCTGAGCCGGGCTGAGCACGCCGTGCTGTTGTCTGAGGAAGGAGTGTGGGTGCGAAGCAGGCAGATGGAGCAGATGTCTGCCACGAGGGGTGAGATCGTAGAGAACACCAGTGATGTCAGGGAGGGTAAGGCCAAGAAAGTAGTGGCTAAGAAAGTAGTGGCTGGGCTGGCTTTGAAGGATGGGGACAGGGCAGGGCACGGGTGTGGAAAGATGGGCAAATCCTGAGAAAGGGGAGCGTGGAGAGTATCAGCTTCATGGTCCGAGGTCTGAGTTTGGACACCCTGCTCTGCCACCTGCCTTTGGGCAACCTCCAAACTCTACTGAGCCTCTTTCCTCACCCTGAGGGATGATAGCACCCACTCACGGGTGGCCTGACACGTGGTGGCCAGCAAGGGCAGACGGTCGGTCAGGGACCTGCTCTTACTATGGCTACTTTGCAGAGGCCAGCTTAGCCATCATCCTCATCTTTATTTGTGGGGATCCTGTGACAGCTTTCTGCTCCTCGTGTAGTCAAGGATGGTCTGAGAGTGTCGGCCAAGCCGGCCCAGTGACATGGTCCTCTGGTCCTCTCCCCACAGGGGCGGAAAGGACGGCTTCATCACCTACCGGTGTTCTGAGCACGCCGCCCTCTCTCTGAGGAAGGGCGCCGCCCTGCGCAGGCACAATGAGCCCTCCTTCCAGCTGAGCTCCGGAGGACTCCGGCACTTCTGCTGGCCCAGGTACACGGACTACGGTAAGTACCCCGCCGCCTTCCCAGCAGACCCAGGGCGTGAGAGGCTGAGCCCTCCTTTAATAAGACCCACCTGACCCAGACCCAGTGCTCTGCCTGGGCACAGCCCCCGCACTGGAGCGCCAAGTGCTGACTGGGATACCTTGGCAGCCACCGTCTTGCTTTCCTTCTGCTCGCTGGTCCAGCCTGTCCTGTCCCAGGACTGGTACCAGAAAGAGACAGTCACATCTCCCGTGGCCTCTTGGAAGGCCCAGTTGTGTGCTCGCAGTCAGGTGGCAGAGCTACGACTAATGTCTTTTTGACCTCACAGCACCAGTGGCTGCCCTGCCCCATTGAGGGACCCCAATAGGCATCGGCCTGGCCCATAAAGGGGCCACAGTGAACTGATATTGTCACCATGCCCTCACCGCTCTTGGACAGGTTGGTGAGGAAAGACAGTGAAGTACCATTCAGGAGAGCATTGTTTGCAGAGGGCAGTCTGACGCAGCCTACGTGGTGCAGGGCCGAGTGTCAGGGACCCACGGAGGGTCCAAGCCAGGCAGCGCTCCCCCTGGCTGCGTGTCCACTTAGGTCCCTGACCCATAGCTGGACAAGGAAGGCATCCCGGTTGTGTAGGCTGCCTTACGAGGTGACATCTGCAACAGTTTGCCAGTGGGCAGGAAGCTCTTAGGGGAAGTGGAATTACAGGATAAAGGAGCCCTGGGGTGCTCTGGGTGCGGTCCCCCTACTCTCACAACAGCAGCCAAGGCCCCAGGACATTGGTCACAGAAGAATGACAGCAGAGCCAATGCTTGCTGTCCAGTGCTCTCCGCGGCCTTGGGCCACGTCCACTTAGTCGTGGCAGGTTTTCTGATGGTCTGACCTTTCTAAATTGCCCTCCGCCTTCCCCACTCACTGACTCCTCCACCCCTGCCCAGATTCCAATTCAGAAGAGGCCCTTCCTGCGTCAGTGAAAAACAAGTACGAAGCCATGGATTTTGACAGCCTGCTGAAGGAGGCCCAGCAGAGCCTACATTGATAACAGCCTTAACCTTCGAGGAATACCTCAATACCTCAGACAAGGCCCTTTCAATATGTTTACGTTTTCAAAGAAAATAAGTATACGAGAAGGAGAGTGAGCGCGCGTGAGAGAACACACGTGAGAGAGAGAGAGAGAGACTTGAAACTGCTGTCTTTTTGGAAAAAAAAAAAAAAATCAATGTTTACATTGAACAAAGCTGCTTCTGTCTGTGAGTTTCCATGGTGTTGACGTTCCACTGCCACAGTAGTGTCCTCGCTTCTGCCGGGTTGTCCCAGGTGCGTCTCCATGTGCTGGGTCAGTCACGCCACCTCCCCTTCTCCCCGACCGACTTCCCCTCGTAGATGTGCAGCCGTGTTCGCCATCACATTTCTTGTCTGCGGTGATGATGAAATTGTTACTTGTGCATAGGATCAGGATTATAACTCATTTTTAACTGAAGAAAAAAAAAAAAGTATATCCTTAAAATAATGTATTTATGGCTCAGATGTACTGTGCCTGGGGTTATTGTATTGCTTCCTTGATTTTTTAACTATGCACTGTCGTGAGGTGTTTGCCACTGAGCTGTGCTGCTCCCTTTGGCAGAATGCCCCGGAGGTGCTGGGGGGCCGGGGAGCGCGGCCTGCAGCCCCAGCCAGGTGCAGGGGGAGACATGTTTCTGGGCCTTTTCTGCCAAGCCATGCCACGTTCTCTCATCAAGCGAGTTTGGGTCCAGTTACGTTCAGAGCCCTCATCTGCTGCCCAGCTCGCAGGGAAGAGTGTCTGCCTGGCTGAATTGCATTCAGAGCCTCCTGAGAAAGGCAGGTGGTTCCTCAAGAGGTGAAATGACCTGCCCGAGGGCCCACAGCCAGTCAGTGGGAGGGCAGAGTAGCAGCCCCACCTGGGCCTCCCGATTCTGGGTCTCATGCTCCTGCAGTAGCTTGGGGGAGCATGGAGAGTTTCAGGGCTGGTAGAGGTGAGCTCAGCTAACTTGGCCAACAAACTAGAAACCTACTGGCTCCTCACGGGGGTTAAGGCAACAGCTGATTTGCCAGCATTAGGTGAGTCCAAACTCTGGTGTTTCCATCCAAGGGATGCTGTGGTTTACCTACACCTGTGCACATGCCCTCAGCACTTCAGGGACACACCTGGAGTGTCATGGACAGGTGACCTGGGAGAAGTCACCTTTTTGGGCCAGTCACCAACCCGTCTTACTCCCTTCAGCTTGTCTTTCCCTTTCCTTGGCTGTCAAGTTATTTGGGTGGCAGGGGATGGGGAAGCAGGAAGGGGATGTGAGGATCGGGGTGGATAAAATAATCCCCAAGCTCTTTTTCAACTTAAAAAACATTCTAATTGCGCGTTGCATTGAAATGTGTGTTCTGGAGTGATATCAAAGCCATGTCCTGCTTGGATGACGAGCAGGTGCCTTGGGGGCCATTCGCGAGGGAGAGCGTGGCCAGGCAGGCTCTGTGCACGTGGCTTCCGCCTCAGCAAGAGTCGCTCCAACTAGATCGTGTTCAGACACCAGGGGTCCTGCTGCTTTAACAAAGTTTGAAATTGACTCATTACACTAAATAAGCTAAGTTAACCTATTGCTAATGCCAGGTCTAGTCCTTTGAGAACTGGTCATTGATTTTTTTAAAAAAAAGATTTTCAAATACCTCAGTAGGTAAACTGAGCCAACCGATGAGCTTGTCCTGGGTGGTGAGCATACTCCAAGCCTGCAGAGAAGGCTGGAGGAGACAGGGGGGCTGGGGGGAGAATTAGACAAGCTGATCCCCAAGGTCCCTGCCAACTTGAACAGTCTTAGCTTCTGCTAAGGCAGTTCTAGCTCAAAATGGCAAATATACAAACAGCATTCACGCCACTACCAGCCACACACATGGCCAGTGGCAGACATAACTAATTGACCACAGCACTCCTATTCTTTGAGCCTGGTCTACTATTAGCATCCTCATCGCAGTGCTCTGGCAGACATTACTAACTGATCAGAGTTTAACCTATGTGGCATCTCACTCCACTAAAGGGTTCCATCACACGTTAATACGGTGGCTGAGTTTCATGCTGGCCCAGATCATGTCCTGATCTGTGAGAGAAAATTGCCCTAAAGCCGTTCACTGGCACAGGACTCCCAATATTACTGTGACACACAGTCCCATTTGGGGTAGGGGTGGAAAGTGGAGTAGCAGTCATGAACATGCTTTAGGGAGGCAGAGTGTATGAGGAGGGACCAAAAAAGGGACTTTCTGCAGCACAGACCTGAACATTCTAAATTCCTTTTATAGCTATTCACTGCCTAGCACACAGTAGGCACGCAATAAATGGTTATGGAATGGAATGGAAATCCATTTGCTGCCTCCCCCGCGTCCTCATTTACATTAAGGAGTAAGAGGCTTCACCCCCTGGAAGCCAGTAGGAAAGAACTCTAGATGTGGAGTTAAACTAGGTCCTCTCTGAGCCCCTTCTATTGGCATCTTCCTCCATTGCCCTAGGCCAGAGGTTCCACCATGGGCCAGTGGCCCTGCAGGGTAAAAATAATGAATATTTTTAGTGAAGGACAAGTCTCTCCCATCTTCTGGGTTGGCTGGAGCTGTCCTTTCACTTCCGGTCAATACAGGGCTCTTGAAGTTACTTAAACTTGCCCTTGAGCAGAGCAGAGGTCTGAGCATGGCAGTGGGACATGGTGCACCTAAGGTGAGAGCTGGGGGCCTGCCCAGGACATCAGCATTTCTGCTCACCGTCCGGTACCTAAAAGGCTATGGGTTCGAAAGTTGACCAACCCTGCAGAACACCTCTATCCAGAAGACTCATTCGGTGCTGCGTATTACTTACCAAGGAGACTCTGTGAGGTCTCTCCGGGGAAACTAGCCCACCTTGGTCTCTTTCCCACCAACTGAAGGAGTAACCCAGAGGGAGCAGCCGCCGTTGGCAACCATCTCATTGTAGCTCTGTCCTAGTATTCGCTCTTGATGATGTTTACATGTGATTGCCATAAAGCTTACAGTAGACCGTGTTGGTAGCCACCCACGCAGGGCAGGCTGTACTGTCCATCTCTGTGCTGTGCTGGTGTTTTCCAAAAATACCCAATCCAACCGCTAAGTGGAATTCTTCCATCTCCTTCCTCAGTCAGTACAAGGCTGAGTCAGAATCCTCACTCTTGGGGGCTCTGGAAGGAAAATGCATCAAAGAGGTCAAGAATATGAGTGGATGGAGTGTAGCTCAGGCCCCCATCCCCCAGACCCCTCCAAACCTTGCCCCACCCCCAATCAGAAAACTGCTTGGAGTCAAAAAGCACCACTTAGGGGTGTGCATCTACTGTGAGACCTGGCAGCATTGCATGTGGGATACGCCCAGGAGAGAGGCAGGGCTTCCGGGGATTCAGAGGGAGGAATGCGCTGAGCTCAAGACTCAGTGAGTCTTGAGGTGGAAAGAGATGACGCAATAAGAAACTTTCCTCACCTAAAGCCTATGTTTGTTGACGTTCTGAGAGTGATTTCTTATAGGCGTATGCAGTCCGCGTGCCCAGGCCACTGTGCAGGTAGGGAGTTGGGAGTGGGGGGCGGTGACAGGGAGGACACTGCCAGCAAGATTCTTCTGCCTGGAAAGGTAAGTCAGGACCCCATTCCAGGCCTCAGGTTCAGCTGAAATCACACCTGAGCCTGCAGCTTGAGAGGCAGATCATCCCAACTGTGAAGCAGAAGCCACGCTAGAGGATTTGCTGATCTGACTCGACATCAAAACTGTAGTAATTTTCTTAGCATTGGAGATTGACCAGTCGCTCTCAGATATAATCCAGGAAGGAAATTGGATGTAGAGTAGCAAATAAAGTGAACCTAATGGTTTGTCATTGGCCAAAGAAGAGGAACCCCCTCACCCCTTCCTGTGGGGGCAGAAAGGAAACTGCTTAGTACTTACGTGCAATATGTTTAAGCTGGCCCCCAAGTCCCCAAGGTGTTTGCACTCACAGATGGGCTCCAGGGCTGTTTGCCAATCTGGAGGTACAGGGTAAATGGAGGGAGAACTTGGGAGCTGGGAAGCCCATGTGCACAGGGATGCTCTTGGCCCAAAACAGATGGCAGGGGTGGAGGGGGTGCCCTTGGGAGCCCGCAGCATGCCACCCAGGAAGTAGGCAGAGGCTGACTTTGCATTGAACCAATAAAAGCACTTTGAGAAGACCGCAACCCTTCAGCCTGCCTCCATGTATCTACACTGGCCAATATGGGTCTCCTCCGGCCGTGTGTGATACTCTCCTGGGATTGGGACTGGGACTGGGACTGGGACTGGGACTGTGGCTGGGAAGGGGCATCAGGGAGTGGGGCCGGAGGGAAGGAGGAGAGAGCAGAGGTCCCTTCTGAGGCTGCAGCAGCCGGAGAGCCTATCCTAGGGCTAGCCCTTCGCTGGCCTCTTTGTTGGAGGCCCTAAACCAGGGAACGGTGAGTTTAGATCTTGGTAAGTATATTTTTAAAATAAAAAATTAAAACAGCTCAGCTGATTGACGATGGATTCGCAGATCAAGTCATTGAACTATAAGCCATCTCAGAGTGAGAACGCCGATGTTTCTTCCTTGCTCTGTGATTCTGGGCCTCAGTTTCCTCATCCAGCAAAGGAGGATGGGATAGGATGAGCACCCCAGTCCCTTTCTTCTCTGGTAGGCTCAGCTTCTCTTCTCTCTTCTCTGGCTGCGCCCAGCTCATGTTCACAGTGAAGCTCTCTGCTAGGTAACAATCAGCACCAGGGCCAGACCCATGTGGTCCTAGCAGAGCTACCCTACATCAGGGGCCAGGTCCCCAAGACAGGTCTAAGCCATAGTTTCTAGTGCGGATGGTGAGAAGTTCAACCCCAGTGTGGCTAGGTGGCGATGTTGAATCTCGCATTGGCCTGGTCATTCATCCTCACCAAGCAGCTATCAACCTGAATGTGCTGACCACTTGGCCGTTTCTCTCTTGCTCTCAGACAATACTAGCAATACACTGTTTTCTTTCAAAACAGCTAAACTTAGGCACTTTTCTCACATTTCTTTTACACGATTGTAAAAACATCGTGGGCAACAGGACGCCTTGATTGCACTGCATACGTTTAGGGCAGCTTTTGTTTTTCGTGTCTTTAACGGTATTGTCGAGGTGACTGAAGCTTCTTCATGATTATGGGGACAGATGATCAGATACTCTTTCATCAAAATCCCCTGCACATCTGAAGCAGCTCAGAAAGCCAACTGACCCAACTGGGGGGCTTGGAAAAATATGGTTTTGTAAGTGGTCAGTCCCTGGACTGTGCACCTCCAAGAGGTGTTTATATAGCTAGAACCCCCTCTATGCTGTGTTTTTCCGTTTGTTTGTTTTTTTTTGTCAAAGGATCCTTCAAGGAAGCCTAATAAAGCCTCCTTTTCCACTTTGCTGGCCTTGCTCTAGGCGACTTTTGAAGGGATTGGTTCGCTTCCACTTGAGCACTTTGCCTTATCAATGTCTAGTCGCCATCTAGTGGCCAAAGACTGTATCCACCAGCTACCATGTTGGAAGGCAAGTAAATCCTTTCCACCGCCACCTTGCTGTCCAACACCCGCTTTGGGAGTGAAACGTAATGTCATGAGCGAACCGCCTGTCATATTTAGAGCCCAGTGAATATCGCTCAGGAGAATTAAGAAGCAACCAGGCAGAGGTACTCAGGCTGAGAAGAGCCCCAGCTCTCCTGGGGGCAGGGGAGATAGGAGTGGACCCTGTGTCCAGGTGCCCGGGAGGGGTTTCCCGTAACTGCAATACTGACAGCTAAGCTGCTGACCTTCCTAAGTGAACCTCTGCAAGGTGGGCTATATGGTACCCTCAGGACAAGCAGAGAGGTCAGGTGTCAGGATTCTGTGTGGGGGCTGGCCATGGCCTTTGATAGGGTCCACTGAATAGCCAAACAGGTTATATATTTTTATGTTGTGAGTTCGTTTTTTGTTTCTATATTTTGTATTTAGAAACCGTGTCAAGTGTTTTTGTGTTAGGAATAAAAAGTCATAAACAACTCCCAACTTTGTTTCTTGGGGGATATTCCGATTCCGCCGGAAACAGGTTGGATATCTCTAGGGGTGCAGGGTCCGGGTGGTCAGTAAAACAGGGAAGTGCGCCACTTGGATTTCCAGTTGGGTTCTGGGGAAGAGGCCTCCCCCCTTCACTTCCTTGTGCCACCGCATTAGCATTGGCTTTGAGCAGCTGCTTCTTTCAGAGCAGCTGCTGCTGGTGAAACAACAGACAGATCTCTCTCCCAACCCCAGGCTCCTAAAGAGACGGCCTTTGTAGCTAGCCTTAATCCACTGGGCAAGGGGGTCCCCATGGGCCCTGCAGCATTTCCAAATCTGAGAGTCAAGTTATTTTCCTCTCGGTGTGACTCTGCAGCCTAGACAATTCTGAGTGGTAGGCAGGCAGGGCTTTCCCCCGGCTCTGTGACAGGGTCAAACCAGGGAATGGCTAACCTCGAAGGTTGGGGCATCCCCAGGGGTACTCCATAGGAGGCATTATTTATTAGGAAGCTCAGCAAGGTAACTACAGCCTGGGGTGCATGGGTGCAAGGCTGCGTGTGCGTGCGTAGGCGTACGCGTGCATGCCTGTGTGTGTGTGTGTGTGTGTGTGTGTGTAATTACATTGATGCATTTCTTGAGCAAGGTGCAAGAATTTCACCTACACAGAGGGACACATCGCTTTGTTATTTATAATAGAAAGCTCAATTTTAATTTTTTAAAGGACACTGCTAATGATTGGGAATCGAGTTTTTAGTTTTGCTATTTTTTTTAATTGGTAGAGGATTTTTATATATTTTTTTTCCATTTTGTTGGGTTGTGTCCTTATTTATATAAATATCTGTAAGAGGCAAAGAAGAAAGCTTCTTCTTTGCTTTTAATTACTGTGGTTGTCATTGTCCCTATTTTATTTCTGGTGTGATTTACCTGTCTTACCTTCGAAATGAGAAAATGTTCTCCTGTATTTGTACATTGTCAGATTCTATAGTTTCATAGATAATTTAACCAAATTGCTCTATGTATTATTATTCTGTGAGTATAAAGTTCTATTTTAACCTCTGTAAATACTTCAGAACTGGCTTCTTTTCTCAGACTCCCACTGTGGAGTTATTGTTTACATCACAAAAAACTGTAGAATCTCTATGCTCATGTACTGTAAATAGTGAAGTGATCTGCTTATGAATAAACTTAACAAATACACTATGGAGATTAAAAAGGAAACACCACCCACAGCTGTGCGTGCCCCGGTGTGTTTTTATTGGTCCTGCCTTCTTGTTGAGGGACAGGGAAAAGGATTCTGGTTTTGGAGTCACCTCCTCTGAAAAGACCGGGGTCAAGGCGTGTCCCTCACCACCCAGAATTTTCTGAGTTCACTTCTCCTCCCTTCAAGCGCTTTTCATGGATCACAATGAATCATTGAGACTCACTTCACATAACAGATGTCCCATTACTGGCTTTTGCCATGACTTTTATAAAGCTACACCTCTTTCTGAACAAGGACTCCCTTGTTTTTGTGTATTGACCTTTCCACACAAGCACACTAAATGAATGTGCCGAAGGAGATACTTGTGGTTGCAGGCAAAAATGCTCACGGATGGACTCCAAAGCATCTTTCGGTCAGAGGGTGTGGAGAACAGATTTGAATTGGGCACACTGTTTAGGTGAACTAGACAACTTTTCCTTTGCTTGTATATTCCCAGCCAGAGCAGTGAAGAAATGGCATTTTCCACAGCTAAGCCTTGGATGTGTGTGCCTTTCCTCAGTTTCAAAGTGCTCTTGGGTTTTGCTCTAGAGCTGCTTTAACGTACTGTTTTGTTTTGTTTTTTTCGCATTAGTATTTTTAAGCGCTCCCCAAGTTCCTGATGTCCATATGTCCCTGGTGGGTTGAAACTTTGATGAAGAAAGTCATGTACAAACAAGCATGGAGACCGTAAGCCATATGCAAATTGTTCTCGTTACCTACAGAAATAGTTTGGCATTGTTGAGGTGACTTAATTTTCTGATCTGGAAATTTTTGAATTTCTTTGGTTGGAAGGAAGTACGTGGTGATCTTTTCCCTGTAAAATGAATGGGGTGTGGGCACTTAGCAGCAGGCTGTCTGGCTGCTAGAGTCCTTGGAGAGGTTTTCCATGATTGACTGCCCAGTGTCTGTCACCCCCTCACTAGATGCTACACTCCAGGAAGACAGGGTGCTTCTGCATGCATTGCAGGGTGCCTCGCCCCGTTAATCAGGAATTCATGAGTGAGCAAGTGAGAGGCTCCTGTCCATTGCCTGGTGACTATCCATAGCTAGGGAGGCAACCAGGCCACAATGTCACAGATACAATCCCTTCGAAGGTGCAGTCAATGGTACAAGAAATAGAACAGGAAATTCGGAGCCTCAAATTCTGTGCTTGAGACCCAGCTCTGCCATTTTTTGTGTTGTGCAAACTTGTACATGTCACGTTGTTGGTCTCTGGCGTCCCCAACTATGAAACAAGGTGAATAGCTTAGATGAACACTAAGGACCTAAAAAAAAAGAGCTGATTTTCAGAAGCAGTTACATTGCAGGGAAAACGGTTATAAGCCAGGAGTCTCGTGTCAGGCTTCCTGGCTTTAAGTCCAGACTTCACCATGTATCAGCTGGGTGTCCTTGGGCAGCTTCCTTAACCTCTCAGAGTCTCTTCCTCGTCTTGTGTTAAATGCAGCTAGTTTCTACCCTATAGGGTTGTGAGGATGAAATAGATTGCGCACTGTACTTGGGACATTGGAGGCACTTAGTCAACGTGAGGTGCCATCCTTATGGACGTGGGCTCATTTGTTGGAGACATAACCCTGTGGGAGGCGTGACAGAGATTATGACCCTTGTTTGACAGATGGGGAAGGCTGAAGACAAAAGAGAATGGAGGGAACCTACCCAAGGGACAGAGAGCCTGGGCCAGTACCATCACCTATCTATTCCTGGATGACATTTTCTTCCTTACCACTTAACTGCTACATGTGGCCTGCTTAGAGATGTACCTTTGCTTAAGAAACCACTGCTCGGAGAGTGTCACTATCAGGAGGGCAGAAAATCAATCTTGCTTGGGATTTAAAAGGTGAGCATTCCAGACCCAGCTTTCTATTCACATAATGACCTGAAAGTACAAGCAAGGGTTATGCGTCAGGAACCTGTTGATCTGCTGAGAAAGTCACAGGGACAAGTTCCCCATACACTATGTGCTTGTGAACTTGGGCCTCTGCTTCTGGAGGGAAACCACGGGGCTGTGCCATGAACTTTGCACAGCTCATCCCCTTGCTGGCCTTCAGTTTCCCCATTTATGTAAAAAATGGGGGTGTGAGAGGGGATCAGTGGTTCACGAACACCTTGGAGAAACCATGTATCCCCTCTCCTCAAAGCAACCAGAGGCAACACACCTATAGGAGGATCAGGGACAGAGGAAACAAACAGATAAATCCAGAATATGGGACCACTGACGCTTTCTGCCACAAGGGAAAAAGAGGGAGCACTGTGATAAATTAAAACACACTCAAAGGACATAACAACTAAAAGTGCAAGACTTGTTTGGATCCGATTCAAGTACATGAACAACCGAAGACGTTGATGTGACTGCGGGGGGAAGGACTGCAGGCCGAGTTGGTGCCCCAGAAGGCAGCTGCTGCTGGATGATTATTAAGAGGCACCTGTAGATGACACCTGGGGTAGGAGTGGGTAGTAGGAGAAGCTGAGCTCTAACTCCAGCCCAGCGACAGCCTCGGTGGACCCCACGTGGGGTCCTGGAGCCACTATGGCCCAGTAGAGCTCTCCCAGCTGCTGGGGCCACGGATCCTTGACTCTTCAGTAAAGAGCCTGGGTAGGTCACCATGACACCAACCACAGATGGAGCGTAGGTGTTCATTGGCCGCATGTGATAATGATGTGGTGCTGTTAGAAAATGCCTGCCTGTCTGGAATTTTCTTTGAAGTACTCAGCCAAGAAAATGTTGACAAATGTAAAAGGGCGGGTGAAGCAAATATGGTAATTATCTCAATACTGGAATAGGGTGATAGGTGGGGGTTCGTTGTAGACTTCGCTACTTTTGAGAATGATTGAAAATGCTTATAATAAAGTAGAAGGTGAAAGTGTGAGCATAAACATGACTCTTAAGTAAGCACCCGAGTCTGACATTAAGTCCATATTTAATTGATGTCTACAAAAGCCAGATTGTTGGTTTTAGCTCAGTGAAAAGTTCTCAAGGTTGAAACACCATTTGAAAGCCCCTAGATAAGAAGTCAGCTGCGATCTCGTTCAGCTTTCAAATCCTATGACTCTTGCACTTCTCTAGAAGGTGTTCTGTTTACCACTGGCTTAGGTGGTCTCTTCCTACGAAGGACAGTGCCATTCTGGTCAGCAGATCCCTGTGGGCTACTGGATACAGCAGGACTTGGATGCAGAGGTGCCCCCAAGGCCAGGGGCCCCCCCAGGCTGATTTCCCACTGCAATCAGACAGAAAGAGAACACGCCAGGTGAGAGGAGGTTGCAGGAAGGTGTCTCCTTTGTTTTGGTGTTGACCAAGAGTTGCAAAGTCAGGGCTTTCAGAGGCCGACAGATAACCACACAGTGCAGAAGGCAAGCCAAAGGTAAGGGGAATCTGAGAAAGCAAGAATGTTTCTCTACACTAAGAAAAATAACCATCATGATGGTAAATGTCAACGCCCACTTGGCACCAATGTCTGACAGACAACGGAGTGGTGGAGACTGTGCCAAACTGGATGGATTCCCCTGTCCCACCTAAAGGGTGGATGGGGGACAGGGGTGCCCCTCAGCTCCAGCTAATTGTTATCATGCAGAAATCCAAAGGCAGGCGTGTGGTTAGATCTCAATCTTTTTAAAAGATATGCTGGAAATCTGGATTTTTAAAAGTAGCATTCCCATTTTAAAACGTAGCAGCAAGTTCACATTTGAAACAAAATCAGGCCAAACAAAAGATCCTGCAAGCTGTAAGTTTGCACAGACTTGCCGCTAGCCCATGAGACCATTTGTGCAAATTAGAGACACTGCTTTCTCTGGACATTTTACTGCCATTTTCCTGGAAAACTGTAATTATGCTACACATCTGGGGCGGCTGTAATTCGTTGGGCCTACAGCTGTGTGAAGTGCAGCTTACAACATAGAGTCATGGCCCCACATTTGTAGCTGCCCGTTCAGAATCACCCCACACTGCCCGGAGCAAGGCAGAGCTGGAGACCTGTCCCTGCGAAGAACCATGTGCAGAGGGGGAGTAAGCAGAGGAGGGTGATCAGGGTGGGGTGGGGACCAGAAGTCATGCCCTGTGAGGGAGCTAGAGCCACATAACCAGTAAAGGAAATGACCTGGGGGAGGGAGAACAGGCTGTTGACTGGGAAGAGATGGAAAAAAAACGAATCCCATTTGATTCCTGAAGGCTCGCCTCTGGCCACTAGGTGGAAGTTTCAACAAGGACAGCAGTTTCAGTTCAAAGAAGAGCTGTCTGGTAGTGGCACCAAATGAGACTCTCATGGGAGGTAGTGAGCCCTCCATCACTGGTAGCGTGCAAGCAAAGGCTCATAATGGTATAGACGGGGTTCAAACATCAGACAGAAGGCTGAAAATAGGATATGTAAAACTCCTTTCAACCAATAATTTTAGGTTTTCCCCTTGGTCCCTGGGTAGGGCCCTACGTCCTCACCTTCGAATTGGAATCTGTCTGACATGGGTTGCTGGGCAGTCAGGGAATCCTGGCTGAGAGCTTCAATCTGGGGAAGCAGCCTCTGCCACTCACTAATCATGTGACGTGGCCACAGTTTTTCTGTGCGTCTCAGAGCCCTCCTGTAGGACGGGGACGAATCACAGGTGGCGGGGAGGCCTGAGTGGGATCGCGTGTGCGAGGCTCTGCGGCCAGGCCAGGGGCACCGTGTGCACTTGGCATGAGGGTCAGGGCCCGTGCTCCCATCCCACCAACCTTGCTTGGCTGCCTGCTGCTTCTGCTTCTCCTCTTCCAGAGCCTTCATCTTGGCATCGTACTCGTCAGCCAGCGCTTTCCACTCCTTGCGGTTGTTGGTGATGCCGTCCAGCATGGGAGTGATCTCCTCGTGGAAACGGGAGAATTCCTGGAAGAGACAGAGCCTCTGGTGCAGGGGCCACGGCCCAGGGTCCAGCCGCAGGCGTGGCTCAGCTGGATTTGGCTGACCCTGGAATGGGGGGCCCGGGCTGTGGCAGGCTTCCTGTCACCCAGCCCTGTGCTGGTGCACTCCTTCAGGACGGAGTGCAAACTTGCTCACGTGGCCTTCAACCCTTCCTGGCCCAGGGCCTACCCCCTTCACCATCTCAGCCCCTCCAGAGATTCCAAATCTCTGTCCCCTGCTGGAGTGAATCCTGCCTTGTGGGGGTTTCACACAGGCTCTGCCCTGGGCTGGAACACTCTCACTTCCCCATTCTCCCCTTGAAACCTCTACAGCCCCTCCTCAGGGAAGCCTCTTTCCACACAAAGTCACTCAGTGAGTATTTGTTGAAGGAAATAGAGATGCTGCAAAGAGGATTCTTTTCTCTTTAAGATCTTATTTATTTATTTTTAGAGAGCGAGGAAGAGAAACATCAATGTGTGGTTGCCTTTTGCGTGGCCCAGAAACCCAGGCATGTAGGATTTTTAAGTTCTCTTAGCTCTAAGGATAAAGAGAATGCCTTTGAACATAGCACGCTACAGTGTATGGAGCACTTCTCCCCTTCCCTCCCCAGAAACTCCTGTGAGGGAGGCACAACAAGATGCCTTGCTCCCAGATGGCAAGGCGAGGAAGCTGAGATGCATATTGATGGCATTGATCTGCCCAAGGGAAGGAAGGCAAGTCCGGGGCCAGCTATGCTCCGAGCTGCCTGGGTTCAGAGCCAGGCTCTGCCACAAGCTGTGTGACCCTGGGCAGGCTACCTGCAGAGCTTCTCCTCAACCATGAAGTCAGGACAGGATGATCCCTACCTCACAGGGCTATGGTGCCTTCCACGTAAAGCACTTAGCCCAGTTAACCCCATGTTTAATGCCATTACTGATGGTAATGGGCAGCCTCAGCGGCTCTGCCCTGCTGCCCAGAGGACCCCACCAGCCTGTGTTACATCAGAGAGGCACGTATTCACCTCTGGAGCAACTGTACTTCTTCCCCACGGATACAGCTCACGCTACAGAAGAGCCCTGGACTGGGGCTCAGAGGCTCTAATCCCATCTTATGGCTGACCTTGGTGACCCTGGGCCTGTCGTTGCTCATCTATGACCTCTGTGTCCTCAAGTGTACCACGGCCAAACTCAGAGGGACAAATGAGAGGTGAATGGCGGCACAGGTAATATGGAAGTGCGGGCAGTGAGATTCTCAGCTAGAGGAGTTGGAAGGGAATGTCTGCTCTGTTTCCTCCTTCCCTGTCTGAAACCATGCTTAGTCATTTGTCCCACAAGACCGCAGGAAGCTGTCATGAGGATCAAATGCCCACTGCAGATGAAAAGAGCTTTGTAAAATACCCCTGACCGGTCACTTACCAGGGTTTATTACTCTTGAAGGCATGTGGGAATCCCAGCTGTATCAGAGACAAAGGCAAAGACTTGGGCCTGAGAAAGTAAAGGACCCACCTTGTAGACAAAGGTGCAGACAAAGTCGATGAAGCCGACCTGCAGCTTGGGGAGTTCATCCGCCTTGTTTCTGTCCATCATAGGCTGTTGGG
This sequence comes from Noctilio leporinus, assembly GCA_004026585.1. NCBI lineage: Eukaryota > Metazoa > Chordata > Mammalia > Chiroptera > Noctilionidae > Noctilio > Noctilio leporinus. Next base: position 71,005 of record PVIW01000517.1, read on the forward strand.
GGAGGAAGAGTTCATTGCATTGGGCTCCTCCTGTCATGGGGCAGGCAGGGGGCCCCCCTCCCTGGAATCATTCATGGGGAAGGAAACAAGAGCAAACCTCAAACTCCTCAAGTTTCCAAATCTAAATAGTTTACCAGAAATACAGGGATAAAGGAATATATTAAATTACACCATGAGAGTGCAATCAACTAAATCCACAATGTGGGAAACAGAAGACCCATGCTGTTCAACAAACAAATGGCACCCAAAGGGGAAAAAAGAGGACAAGGAAAAGGACTACTGATGAAAAGATACTTAAGAAACACAACAGGAGGAAGCTTGTGCCTTGACTGGATCCTGATTTGAACAACTCAAACGAAGTTATTTTCATTACTCAATGAGGGAAAATGACCAGGCTGGGGATTAGGGGATAGTAAAGAACTATTACTAATTTTGTGAGTGTGATAAGGGTATTATGGTTGTGCGTGCATTTGTTTAAAGTTCTTAGTTCTGAGAGATGCATACTAGAAGGTGTTCACGGAAGAAATGACATCTGGGGTTTTATGTTAAAATGCTTCAACCAAACGATTAAGAAGTGCCTGGGGAAGGAGTAGGTAAAACAAGAATGGTTGAGCCTGGCTGATGGGTCCATAGCTCATTAACCATTTTCTCTCTCTGTTTTAAGGTGTTAAAAGGAAGAAGAGAATCATGCATTCCCAAAGGCCCTTGCTGTTCACCACTCTCCCTCGGGCCCTACCTGAGCCTCACATAGTACCCCAGCATTTTTAGCACATCACAGGTTTTGCCCCACCCCGTATCCGTGATTCTGTCTCCAAAATGTCTCTCTCTTTTCCCTCACCTTTACTTCCTAGCCATGCGCTAGTGAGGGGACCTCTACCTGGTCTCCCCTGGGGAGCTGGCTGACTGTCCAGTTAGCTTCTCAGCTTGATAGAGCATTTCTTCCTTCCCCAGCTCGCTCTGTGCTGGGAGAGCATGGCCAGGGGAGGTGGACTCCCCGACTGTTGGAACCAAACGGGAAATCCACGTTTTGGTGTCTGCTCGCTAATCTCTACTTAGCTGAGTGAAGGAGGCGCACTTTAGAGAAGGGGTCCCAAATTTAGGAGGGCACACGATGCTGGGCTCACCCAGAGTGTCTAGTAGTCTAGGGCAGGGCCTGTGACTTTGCATCTCTAATATGTTCCCAAGTCAAGGGGTTGACGGTGGTTCACACTTTGACAATCCCTGCATCTCTGGTAAGGTCACACATCTCTATGTCACATGGGGCTGGGACACATTTCTCTGATATGACAAGGCCACAAATGTCCATCAGGATGAGATCACACACCACGTGTCAGGCTGACGTCCACTGTCTACTCACAATAGGGTTTTGTTGCAGCACCGTCCGCTCTAGGTCACCCTGTTCCCAGAATTCAGCAGCAACCAGCAGGGCTACCTGCAACGAGCAGATACCTGCTCACCACCGCCCCATGGACTCAAGCCCCAGTCCCAGTCCTCCCACCCCGTCCCTTGCTTCTACTCCACTGGGATTTGCAGCTCAGCGAAAACATAACCCACCCCCATACCCCACCTCCCCCACTTTGGTGTCATCATGGGAGGGGCCCTAAAGTGATTTCCAGCAAAGGTGGGCTGCCTCTGTAGCTGGGAGTCCAAGCCGCCTTAGCTGCTGCCCGCTGTACTGGGATTCCGCTCCTCTTGGCTCCATACCTTGCTCTGCACCTCCCAGGGCTTGGTGATGGCTGAGAGGTCACAGGCGGTCATCATCATAGCCCTGGGCATGGGGACACCAGCATCAGTTCAAGGCCATTGAAGGCTGCACAGAGTTGTTAACGCCATCTATTTCTTCTTTCTGTCCTCCCACTAGTGGGTGATCTCACCCCATCATGACGAGAGGGTCACTTCCCCAGGGCATCTGGAGGTGGGGTTCTGAAGTCAGACAGGGGTTTGAATCCTGCCTCTGCCCATTACCAGGAATTTGACAGTGAGCCGTTGAATCAACCTTTCTAAACCTCAGTTTCCTTGTCTGCAATAATAATGCTAATTTCATCATGGAGTGGTGCAAGATTAAACAAGATAATATGTGGGAAAATCTTAGCACAATGTCTATTCAGAGTGTGTGCACAATAAATGCTGGTGATTATGATGATCATATATGCGATTTTTATTATGAGTCTGTTCTGAGCATTTCATAAACATCAATTTCATTTATTTTCTTAAGCTTATTTTATTGATTATGCTGTTACAGTTGTCCCAATGTTTTTCCCTTTGTCTCCCCCTGTCCAGTACTTCCCTTCCCTCCAGCAATACCCACCCCTCTATTCATGCCCATGGTTGTGTATGTACGTTCTTTGGCTTCACCTTTTCCTATACTATTCTTAACATCTTCCTGTCTATTTTGTTCCTACCAATTATTCTTCTTGACCCCTGCACCATTTCCCCCCTTCTCCCGCTTCCCTCTCCCAGTTCATAACCCTCCAAAGATCCCTATACCTATGATTCTGTTCTTACTCTAGTTGTTGGCTTAATTTGCTTTGTTTTTATGTGTTAGATTCAGTTGTTGATAGTTGTGAGTTTGTTGTCATTTTACTGTTCATAGTTTTGATCTTCTTCTTTATCTTAAATAAGTCCCTTTAACATTTCATATATAGTGGCTTGGTGATGATGAATTCCTTTAGCTTTACCTTGTCTGGAAAACACTTTATCTGCTCTCTCGTTCTAAGTGAGAGCTTTGCTGGATAGAGTAATCTGGATTGTAGGTCCTTGTTTTTCATCACTTTGAATACTTCTTGCCAGTCCCTTCTTGTCTGCAAAGTTTCTTTTGAGAAATCAGCTGGTTTGTAGGTACCAAATCGTTTGTAGGTAACACTCTTCTTTCCTCTTGCTGCTTTTAAGATTCTCTATCTTTAATCTTTGGCATTTTAATTATGATGTGTCTTGGTGTGGTCCAATTTGTTTGGGACTCTCTGTGCTTCCTGGACTTGTATGTCTATTTCCTTCACCAAATTAGGGAAGTTTTCTTCATTATTTTGTCAAATAAGTTTTCAATTTCTTACTGTTATACTTCTCCTTCTGGCACCCCTATGATTTGGATGTTGGTACATCCAAAGTTGTCCCAGAGGTTCCTAATCCTCTCCTTGTTTTTGTCAATTCTTGTTTCTTCTTTCTGTTCCAGGTGAATATTTATTTCTTCCCTTTGTTCCAAATCATTGGTTTGAATCTCTGCTTCCTTCCCATCGCTATTGGTTCCTTGTATATTTTTCTTCATTTCACTTTGTATAACCTTCATTTCTTCCTTTATTTTGTGGTCATACTAAGTCATTTCTCTGAGCATCCTGATCACAAGTATTTTGAATTCTACCTCTGATATGTTGGCTATCTATGTTTTGTTTAGTTCTCTGGGATTTTGTTCTGTTCTTTCATTTGTGCCGTATTTCTTTGTCTCCTTGATTTGGCAGCTTCCCTGTGTTTGTTTCTGTGTATTGGGTAGAGCTACTTTGACACCATGTCTTGGCAGCGTGGCCTAATGGAGTTGGTGTCCTGTAGGGTCCAGTGGCACAGCCTCCCCATCATCTAAGCTGGGTACTCAAGGTGCACCCTTTGTGCAGGCTGAGTACACACTTTTCTGATAGTTGAGACTTGGTTCCTGTTGGCAGACCAATGAGAGGGATTTACCCAGTCTAATTAGCTGCAAAGACTGGCTATGACCACTGACCACCAGCCTCCACCCTCCATGGAGGACCAGCTGTGCAGGGGCAGGTGGGGGTGCCCCAATGCTGTCTGTAGTTGTTCACTGGGTACGTTGGCCCTTGGATTTCCCAGGTGGTGTGGGCCAAGGTCAGCCCCCACCCATGTTTTGCCTGGGCCACCCTACCTGAGCTATAAAGCAACGTGAAATGGCTTCTAGTTGCACTGGGCTTAGAGATAGATTCCCAGGTGAAGCGAAGCAGTGAGGCTAGGCTGCTGCTGCTGGTGCCGGGCCTGGGGCTCCCGGAGGAAGCTGCTACTTATTTGAGAGGATTTAGGGAGTTGTGATGCAGGAGCCAAGACCAGCCATTCATCTGGAAAAGCAGCTTGGGTGGGCCTGTAAGTTGGGAGGGGCGGGGTCTGTGGGGCTCACCAAGGCTGGTCAAACAGTGTTGGCCAGGCTGTTGGAGTCTCAGATACGGCACCAGCTTGCAGGCACTGTGAGGGGAAGGTTTAGAAAAGAGGCAACGACCTTTGCTTGCCTTGACGGCAGACACTTCAGTTCCTCCCTGTGGTCCACGGATGCCTTTCAAGCTGCCGCCTGGTGCTGGAGCTCAGAGGAAGCGAGTCTGGTAGGTGAGTCCATGTGTGGGTTCCTTAAGAGGAACTGCTTGGGGCTCCAGAAGTTTCTTCCACCAAATCAATCCCTGCGGTTTTTGCAGCCAGAAGTTGTGGGGCCTTATCTTCCTGGCACCAGAACCCTGGGCTGGGGGTCCTGGTGTGAGGCTGGGACTTCTCACTCCTGAGATACTCCTTCTGAATTTTTATCCACCCCACGCAGGTGAGAGACCAGCCTGTTCCACATCTGTGCCCCTCCTACCCATGGCATGGATACGGTTTCTTTAATTCCATAGTTGTAGGATTGCTATTCAACCATGTATTTCTGACAATCCCAGCTGATGGTGGTTCTATACTTTAATTGTAATTTTGATGTGGTGTGCAAAGAGGTGAGCCATATCTCCCTACACTGCCATCTTGACTAGATCCTCTCATCAACATCAATTTCATTTAAATTTCGTTATATCTTTGGAGTTCCCTGATCTGTCTAGTACAGAACAACGTTTGTCAGCATTTTTCCCATCACCCTCCACCCTCTGCTCTCAAAGACCCTTTTTAGACACTTTTTCCTGTAAGCATTCCACTATAAAATTTTAACATCACAGACATTCTGCACCTCTATTTGGAGGTTCCAAGGACCATTGTAATTTCTAAGATTTTTTGCTCCTCTCCCAAGAACCCCTTCTGGCCCCACTGGGCAATGCATGGGGAGAAGGCTTAGTCATTGTGAGGAAGCCTTACATTAAAAAGTGGAGGAAGGAGGTCCTGTCTGGTGTGGGTCAGTGGATTGAGCATTGGCCTGTGAATCAAAGGGTCACTGGTTCAATTTCTAGCCAGGGCACATGCCTGGGTTGTGGGCCAGGTCCCCAGTTGGGGGATCCTGAGAGGCAACCACACATTGATGTTTCTCTTCCTTTCTTTTTCCCTCCCTTCCTCTCTCTCTGAAAATGAATGAGTAAAGTCTTTTACAAAAAGGTGTGAATAAAAAAGTAGAGAAAGGATTTGTCAAAACTCACAAATGGCACACTTAAGATCTGTGCATTTTATTGTAGACAAGGTTTGCTTTAAAAGGAAAACTGGTCTATAAACAAATATTGACCTCTAGCTAGTGATATACATGCTGAAGTATTTGAGGAGAAATGCACTGATATTTGCAACTTCTCTGAAACATACCCAACAAGTAAGCTGAATTGACAGATAGAGGCATGAATTGATAGTAATGTGTTCAGCGCAGAATCTGGGTGGTGGGCATAAAATTCTTTCAACTCTCTGTATGTTTGAAATTTTTTCCTAATAAAATGACACAAATCAAAAAGTGAGCTGATGAAATTTTAGAAAAAGAACTCAAGGAAGCAATCAGAGACAGAAAGGATTAAAAGATAAACTCTGAAAGGTGTTTCACAATAACAGGAAGGTACGATTAAGTATTATTACACAGGTAGGAATGATATAAGATGGAAAGGGAGGAGACGCGGACAAAGAATTGGAGCGAGAGAGGAGAATTAAAGAAGGTGTTTCCGAGACAGGGGCATAGTGGCATGAATGGGATGGGAATCCAGGGCCCGTGGTGTGGGCATTAACTCCATGCTAGGGAGTGTAGGCTGTATCCAATAAGCAGGGAGAACTATTGAAAATTTAGGGCCCAGTCATGACCCCTCCAGAGCTGTGCTGCAGGGAGGCAGGTTGGCAAGATTTGTAGGATGGACAGGCTAGGGATAAAAAGAGCAGAAAGGCTGCAGTAATTCAGGCAGAAGGGACCGACCTGCAGCAACACTTGGGGTTTGGGGAGCGTGGGGTCACCCCGTGTGGCAGTGTCACCTGCATTGGGTGAGGCCAATGGATGGGCAGGGATTGCAGAGAAAGGATATAGTTGGAGAAGGCTGGGGCTCTGAACCCTAACTAGCTGCTGGAGCGATTTTACAATTAACCAATTAACCAGCTGTATCTGCAATAGGTTACCTAAGCTGGTCTGGGAGGCCTTAAGAATTACTCCCGAAATATTAACAGGTTTAAATATCTTTCATTACACCTTCAAGTAAATAAGCTTTCAACAATGCATGCATTTCTTAGAAACACCTTTGCACCGTGTAGTAACTCCAGAAGGCATGTCCCACGTTAGGCATTGAGGATACGTTATGCTAACCATCAAAAAGTGCAGGCAAATGAACGAACACTCAGCTACGCATGTGAGACCCTGGCTCCTTGTAACTTGTTAGGGCCCACATTCTAAACCCACAGGGGTGGCTTCAGGAAAGCACTGGATGTTTACTTTCCTTGGCTGGAGAGACCATGAGAAAATCACTCCCAACTGTTGGGGAAACACACCTAAAAGTGTTTTATAGACAGAGATTTGGTGTGTGGGGAGGTAAGGGGGTGGAGAGAGGACATGGGGTACCAGAGAAGCTAATCCAAAGCTTCGTGCCCTAAAGACAAGGCGTCACTTCATTTCAGCACTACCCCCTTACGTGCTCTGGGGCCAAGATGCCATCCTAAGCCCTGAGGATCCAGAGAAGCCTGAAGAGAACTCACAGGCACTCCAAGAATAGAGAGCAAAAGCACGGTCATTACAATATGTTAGTGGAATGGCAGAAAGGGGTATAAGGTGCAGAGAAAAATAGCAATCCAAAGGTGAGAGCAGCCAGCTCAGTTCAGGGGGCTTCCAAGAGGTGACAGGGGCAGGGCTTTGAGGGGTGCATAGGAGCTCCCCAAGAGGAGGGAGAAGAAAGCCAGGGGTGCAGTGGCAGTATGAGGGTTGCCATAGGTCAGGGGACCATCCACAAGGTGATCAGAGGGAGGATTCCTCTATCCATCCTAGTATGAATATTCGTCGTGCCAGGTGCAGGGCAGGGGCTGGTTCACAGGCCCCTGCTCTCAGCTTGCAGAGGTATTGGGGAGGCATATGTTAATCACTCAAATAAATATAAGTGCAAAAACAAACAAACAAACAAACAAAAAAACTGCTCTGAAGGAAAGGAGTTCTATTTTAGGAGATAGTGTAGTAAGAGAACCTAATGTAGGCCTGGGGGGTCCAGGAGGACTTCCCTGAGGAAGTGACTCTGAGCTGATATTTGTAGAAAGCATAACTCTGAACTTGGTAAAGAAGGGAATTTGGAAACACATTCTAGGCAGAGAGAACTCAGAGTGCACAGGCCCTGGGGGAGGAGCTGGAAGGTGGGGTGGAGGAGCTGAGGGAGCCAAGCAGGTGGCAGAGGCAGGTGGCGGAGAGGGAGACAAGGCCCAGGAGTTGAGCAGGGGTAGACCCTCAGAGCCTGGATACTGGATACCTTCATGCATTGAGCCGCAGGAAAGGCCACTGAAGAGTTAGAGTCAGATCTGCATTTTACAGAGGCTACCAAGGCTTTGGCGAGGAGGGGGCAGGGGTGAATGCCAGGGGAGAGCCCCATGAGGAAGCCATGGCAGGACCTGGACAGGGGGTGAAGGTGGTGATAAAAAGAAGTGCCCAGGTAAGCAAGACATTTAAGAAGTAAATGCAACAGAGCTTGGGGATAGGTTAGATGTGCAAAGTGAGGAAGACGGAGGTGTCTGGATAAAAGAAGCTAGGGACAATATGGTGATCATGCAGAAGAGAGTAATAGTAAGTCCTAAAGATTCTGTATGCTGAGACATTTTCTAAGATTTTATTTATTTATTTTCAGAGAGAAGGGAATAGAGGGAGAAAGAGAGGGAGAGAAACATCAATGTGTGATTACCTCTTAAACACCCCCAACCAGGGACCAGACCTGCAACCCAGGCATGTGCCCTGACTGAGAATTGAACCTACAACCCTTTGGTTTGCAGGCCAGCACTCAATCCATTGAGCCACACCAACCAGGGCTGTCTACTGAAACATTTGTATCTTGTCCTCTTTGCTGGTAAGTGATCAAAGCAACGGGATGGAGTTGGATGAGAAGAGTATAAAATGCTATGCAGAGCTTTGGAATTACAAATTAGGTCCTCAGTCTCCTTACTTGCTGTGCCCAGGGCAAATGACTCAAGGTCTTTGGGTCTCCATTTGCTCAGTTGTTGAATGAGATAATCAGCCCTGGCTGATGGCTCAGTGGATAGGCACCATCCTACGAACCCAAGGGTCGCTGGTTCGATTTCCAGCCAGGGCACATAACCAGGTTGCAAGCCAGGCCTCCAGCCAGGTCCTTAGCTGAAGGCAGGTGAAAAGGCAACCATACATCAACATTTCTCTCCCCTTCTTCCTCCCTCCCTGCCCTTCTCTCTAAAAATAATGAATAAAAGAATCTTTAAAAAAAAAGTCAGCCATTTCATAGGGTTCAATGTAACATATCCATCCTAAAAGCACTGTGACCATCACATAAGATGATTTTGCTAGTGCACACATTGTCCTCATCTTCATTATCATTACCTTCATTATTTTAACCTTTTGTTCAGGGTCATCCAGGTGAGAGGAGCGGCTGACTACAATGAGCTGAGCCTTTGCTCCCCTGGGCCAGCACCAAAGCAAATGTCTCCACGCACTCTGCAGCTCAGTGGCACATTTCCTGACCTCTGAAACAGCCCAGCCAAACTAAAGAGGCGTTCAGACACTCCCTGGAATGACACCTGGCCCGGTGGGTGTGGCCTGCGGGGGAAGGCCTGAGACTGCCTGAGAAAGCTGTGGGCGTGCAGGAGAGGGGTAGAGTGACTTGCATTCCAGTCCTTGGTGCTCCACTAATGCCCACGTGACAGTATAAGTCACTTTGTCTCTATGAGCCTCACTTTCCTCATTTGAAGAACAGAAGACCAGGAGCGGGCAACTTAGTGCTACCAGTATCCTCTGTGAGCAGATGAGGAAACTGAGGTACAGGGATAGGAAGCAACCTACTCAAGGTCACACTGCAGGATAGTGAGAGAGCTGAGCCTTGAACCCAGTTGTCAGGTACCAAACCCCCAAGTGTGTAACAGCTACACGCTACCCAGGTGTAAATTAGATTAGTTATACATCTAATCTAATCACCTAATCAATGGACCCTAAGATTACTTCTTCTTTGCTTTTTGGAAGATTTTATTTATTATTTCCAGAGAGAGGAAGGGAGAGAGGCAGAGAGGGAGAGAAACATCCATGTATGGTTGCCTTTCACCTGCCTCCAGCTATGGACCTGGCTGGAGACCTGACCTGCAACCTGGTTATGTGCCCTGGCTGGGAATTGAACCAGTGACCTTTGGGTTTGCAGGGTGGCACCTCCTAAGATAACTTTACAGCAGAGGTTTTAAGCCGGGGCCAGTTTTTGGCCCCAGCAGATACTAGGCAAGGTCTAGAGTTATTTATAGTCACAACTGGGGAGGAGAGGTTGCTACTGGCATCTAGCAGGTAGATAGCAGAGATGCTGGTGAACGCCCAAGAGTGCACAGGACAGCCCTCCACAACAAAGAGTCATTGGCCCCAAATGTCAATGGTGCTGAGGCTGCGAAATCCTGCCTGACAGGTTCTTTGAACATTTTCCATTGAGTGCTACCTAAAGAATTTTGAAAAATGCTTCCCTTCTTACACATTTTTAAGCTGACATCTTGGCTATTTCATCAGAAGTTGAAATATTTACAAAGGATCCAATGTATAGAACATTAAAGATATGGACATTTTAAAATAAAATGGCTACATCATTCTTTAAATACAAAGGAATCTAAGTAGCATGGCGATTTCATAATACCATCAGCTCATTATCCATTAAAAAATGCATAAGTTTTTCTTTAAGTGTCTGGAATTTACATCTTTCCTTTTCTCTCCATAAACTGTATTTCTATTTGACTTTCTTTACAGATTTTATCCTGTTTCCATATATGTACGTGTGTACATGTGTATATATGTACGCATATGTCTATATATGAGTATATATCAATGGAAAACTTTTGAGCATGTGTATGTAATATATATTAAAAGTCTTTCATTGATCACCCTTTCATATTTATCTGCTATCAAGTATGTCTATTAATTGAACTTATATAAATGTTTTTTCTTTGACTATAGGCCTCCAAGTGTTGAAATTTTTCTTTTGGATGATTATTATCACACCATTAACCAATACAACCAATATACAGATATTACCTATTTTTAGAAGTATTTACTAACCACTCAAAGTAAATCTTTCAGAAATTCATCTTTTTTTTTTTTTTTTTTACATCAATGTATGGTTGCCTTTCACCTGCCTCCAGCTATGGACCTGGCTGGAGGCCTGGCTTACAACCTGGTTATGTGCCCTGGCTGGGAATTGAACCAGCGACCTTTGGGTTCGCAGGCTGGCGCCTTATCCACTGAGCCACACCAGCCAGGGCCAAGAAATTCATCTTTTAATGAGGCAAGGTGGGGCTATTTTTAAAGAATCAGTTAATGAAAAATATTTCTTATTCTTAGGCTAAGATAAGGTTTAACCGCTATTTTTATGTAAAATTTTAATTTTATAAGTGCAGGTAATTAGAAACGTTGGGAATGGAAGCAGTTTTATGATACCGAATTCCTTGAGTTCTTCCAAATTAACTTTTAAAAGTCATAGTGTGATCTTTATTCTGAAAGATCAATCAGCTGGTGATTAAATTAGATTCTCCTTCAATTGTGTTTAAAGCTAACATTATAGTCATTCACTTCCTTAATTTCTGGGAAGTGTGCCATGAAGATCTGACCAAGCCTTTTCATATGACTGTAAATTACACCCCCAACCATTTCTCTGTAGCACTTTGGTTAACCCAAGATACTCAGAATGGGTTAGGTCTATTAAAACATTATTAATTATAATATATCTTCCAGTGTTTAATTTTTTATAACATGCTTTTATCTAATAACAATGCTTCATCAAAATTTGGAAGCTGCAGCTCTGACCAGGTGGCTCAGTTTGTGGGAGTGTTGTCCCATTACTAGGACAACTAGTGTTGTCCCATGTCCCATTGCTTATGCCAGCAAGACACTATGGATTTCATATCAATCATGTGACTTATTTGTGAATAGCACAGCAAACTGTAGGACATTGCTATGTACAAAAGAACACTTAAAAAAAATTAAGCTCACATATTTTGAATGACACATAGTTATCATGCAAGTCATAATTAGTATAGTGCTTTCTTTTATCAAAAATGTTAGTTACAGCCCTGGCTGGTGGCACAGTGGATAAGGTGTCGGCCTGCAAACCCAAAGGTCACTGGTTTGACCAGTCAGGGCACAAAACCAGGTTGCAAGCCAGGTCTTTAGCCAGGTCTGTAGCTGGAGGCAGGTGAAAGGCAACCATACATTGATGTTTCTCTCCCTCTCTGCCTCTCTCCCTTCCCCTCTCTCTAAAAACAATAAATAAAATATTTTAAAATAAATAAATACAAATAATAAATAAAATATTTTTAAAATGTTAGTTACATCACTTTACCACCAAAATTCTGAATTTTATGACAGAAATAGTTCAAATATTATGCTTTTTGTATATAGAGAAATAAAATAATACTAGATTGTCTTGATTTAATGCCAAAATAAAGGCTAGAAATACTATATCATAACTTCGGCAATTCTGATTTGACATAACTTCATTTTTTTCCCATATGTTGAAGGCCTCCAAAATGGAAAATGTCCCATCGATCATCTGAGGACCAAGGCCTGTCACTTTGGCAGCTCATCTCATGACCTGGGGATAAGAGGATCAGGGTTTAAGCCCTGTCTCAACTCACATAACAATTTCCTTTCGGGTCTGTTCCAGCATCATGTATTGTGTCCACTCCTGTTGTGACTCGTATGTCTTGGATTGATCCACGATCTTTTGGAACATTGTCCTCTTTCTACAAAACACACCAATTTGTTAAGGGAACACCTCTTAGGATAAAGCAACACCAGGGCTTCTGACATTGACTGTTTCAGACAGAGGCTTATTAAAACAAGATTAGAGGAAGCAAGGCCTGGTCACGTAGACCTAGGTTTCTACCCAGACTCTTCCATGAACTTGTTATCTGACCTCGGCAAGTCTTCTCCTGGATCTAAATTTCCCATCTATACGATGGGAGTAACAATATCTAACTCTCAGAGTTGTAGTGAGAATTAATGGTCTGTAGCTCAAGGGCTGTGTAGTGAGAGCAAATGGTCTATTACACAGGGTTGTGCCTGCCACATAGTCCATGTTAATTGATCAGATCTATGGTGCTTATTATTATTATAACCATTGCTATTATTCTTGTTCTTAAAATGAGAAGAAATACTAACTTGAAGTACAGGGCAAGGTCTGTGGCAATGATGGCTATGTCCATCATATGGATAGCATGTTCATGCTGCCTGTGATTGAGGTTTTGAAAGATATTCAAGCCCTAAAGAGAAAACCAGAGAAGAGATGTGAGAAGTAATGCTGGTGTTAGAGTCACCTGACTACTAATAGTCACCCCAGTTGGTGGGAAAGGCAGCCCAGGCCATTGGCAAGGCACTGCCTGGCCACACTCAGGCTTCATGTGAGACAGGCCCCCAAGTCCCTGCAGAGGGCCCTTATCCTACCTCATCTCGCAGCAATGTTTTGCCAAACTCCAGGTGGTGTCTTTCCAAGATGGAGGACCCATGGAGCTTGGCCAGTGGGTTCTGGGATCTGAGTGGCAGAGAAAAAGAGAGACATACAGAGAGAGCATCAGCATGGAATGGCCAAGATGAAGGGTGAGGACATCATCCAGGTCTGCCACCTCCTAATTCTGCAGGCAAAGGGACTGAAGTCCAGAATGAAAGGAGCTTGTCACACAGGGAGAGAGTGGGAGCTGGGACTAGGTATCACATTTCCTGACTCTCTGGCTTTGGTTTCCTTCACAACTGAGTCTGCGGGTCTCCTTGGGGTTGTGGATTCCTTAAAGAATCTGTTGAATAGTGTGGACTCTCAGCCCCAGAAAAAGGCACAAACACACACAATGCCAAATGCAAGATTAAAGATTCATGGATTTCCTATATCCACCCCATGGACATTGACTCTGGGCCAATTTTTAATGGTCACCAAGCCCCAGATTTGTCCATACCTGAGTCTTAGGGTAAACCATTAAATTCCTGTCTTTATTCAATAAATATTTGTTCAGCACTTACTGTGTGCCAACCACCGACCTCTGTACTTAGCTTCTTACAAGAGATATTGCAAACACAATCTCTAGGCTTGGAGCAGCACGCAAAGGTTGAGAAGACTCAGAGAACTAAGTTCCAGTGCTTGTTAATTACTTACAGGTTACGGGCCCTGGGCAGAGCCTCAGTTCCTCATCTGTAATATGGGTATAACATGCACCTTTGCTCTGCCCAACCCACAAGGCAGTCATGAGGATCCACCAAGGTCATGGTTCGGGGACTATGCTTCAGAGGCTGTCTGGAATATAAGCTCTGTGAGGACAGAGCCTGTGCCCATTTTGCTCAGCATGGTACCACCTTTGCCTAGTTTAGGGCCTGCCACACTCACGTTAGGAGCATTATTAATACAAGGTAGATGAATAATTATCAGTTACTAACTTCTTGGCTTCAATTAGTTCAGCACATAGGAGGGGAAGGAAGAGAGTGGGGGGAGTTGAATATATTAGTTTCCTATTGCTGCTACAACAAATGACCACAAACTCAATGGCTTAACATGATGAAAATATTTGATCTTACAGCACTGGAGGTCAGAGTCTAAAATGGGGCTGGGTAAGGGCTCACTTACTTCATCTGGTAGAGGTTGTTGGTGCCTCTGTGGTCAATGTCATGGCAAAAAGCAGCGGTGACCATGGCCAAGGCCTCCAGGTCTGTGAAGTATCGTTTCAGCTTTCCAGTCTGGAAGGGGGACCAGAGGAGCCACTCAGGGTGGGTGCAGCGCCCAGAGCTCGGAAACATAAATCTGATCTTGGCTCCACTCCTGTTGCCACAGGGTGACCAGATGTTTGCCAGGGATGCAGGACTCTCCATGCTGGGACTGGTACAGTGCCAGGCAAAGGGGGATGGTTGGTCACCCTCCCTGCTCCTGAGTAACCTTGGTTAGTCCCATCTCTTTCTGGGTCTCAGTCTCCCAATCTGCACACTAGAAGTGGAGGGTGTTGGGCTAGATGATTGTTGAGAAACTTGTAGCCATCAGGTTATAGAATTTGGAGGGATTTTGAACATGGCCAGACCAGGAAAGCTAACCTTCCAAACCTAGTCTGCCGATTTAAGCACAGCCCGCAAGAATCTTTCCCTGTACCTGCCTCACATACTTAACTGAGTGGGGGGTTGGAGGAGAGCATGGGGCAGAGCCTAGAGAGGTGATGCTGACTCTGTGACTTTAAGAAATAAGTCAAGTCCCAGTGGTGTCACTGTCACTTTCTTTGAGAACCTGGCCAGAATTCCTGCCTCTGGCCTGATCATTCCAGCCACAAGAAAAAGGAACAAAAAGGAGGCTGGGCAGAGGCAGAGATTTGCAACATAATCTAGATGGGAAAATATGTTGAAATGAAATATAAAGGACTCTGAACCCTTCAAGCCAAAAATGACAAACACATATACACATAGGTAGGCAATCCAAGGTCCCTACAGCATTGTCTGTAACAATGGAAGGTCAAAAACAACCGCCATGTCCAACATTAGGGGCTGAGTAAAAAATCATGTGTATTTCAACCATGCAGGATACCATGCAGCCATTAAATTATATCATGGATAAGGCTTGAAAATATTACAGAGTGAAATAAGCCAGGCACAAAAGGACATACCTGTATGATGTACTTACATGAGGCACCTTGAGGACTCAAATTCATAAAGACAGAAAGCAGGATGGTGGTCACCAGGGGCTGGGGAGGGTTGGGAATGGGGAGTTGTTTTTTGGGGTTTTTTTGTACAGATTTTATTTATTATTTTTAGAGAGAGGGGAAGGGATAGAGGCAGAGAGGGAGAGAGATATCAATGTATGGTTGCCTTTCCCCTGCCTCCAGCTACGGATCTGGCTGGAGACCTGGCTTGCAACCTGGTTATACGCCCTGGCTGGGAATCGAACCAGTGACCTTTGGGTTTGCAGGCCAGTGCCTTATCCACAGAGCCACCAGCCAGGGTCTGAGAGTTGATTTTCTGATGGGAATAAAGTTTCAGTGTAGGAAAATGAAAAAGTGGTTAATTTTATGTCTATTTTACCACAATTAAACATATAGTGAACTTTGTAGCCTGTCCTCCACATTCAAAGTCAGCAGTGAGGTATCTTCTTTCCTCTTGACCTCCTGCCTCCCTCTTCTAAGACCCTTCTGAATATGAATAAGACCATTCTTCATATATAAAGAATGTGATTGGTATAGTTATCTCTTTTCAAATGAAAAAATATTTCAGAATAATATTATTCAATTGACTCTAAACAAAATAAGGGGTGTGTGTGTGTGTGTGTTTGTATGTGTACAGATATGTTTCAAAGTTTCTAGAAGGAAATTTGGAAGAAGCTACGCTAGGGTTATCTCCAAATAACCAGATTGGGGTTGGGGGTCTACCACAGCTTCCTTCATTTTTTATTTTATGTGCTTCTCTATTCTTCGAATTCATGTATGCTAAGTGTGTACCCTTTTGCATAGTTTTGAAAAGCAGTAAATAGAGAACAGTGCTACTGCTGCTGCTCCGCGTGGAGCCGGATGACGCTGGCGCTCCAGGGTGGTGAGAGCACCCAGCCACCGAGATCCCACTGCCCCTTACCACCAGCAAGGAGAACATGGTCTGCCCCACGTTGAAGCCGTGCCGCCAGTTGTGGTAGGTGATCCTGCGGTAGCCTTTGCTCAGGGAGTACATGAACCGAACCAGCACCTGCAAACACGTGCACACCAGTGAGGCAGCGGGCACTGGCCAGGCGCCCTGCCTGCTGGACCAGAAGGCGGGAACTCGCCATAGGTACAATAAACTGTGCAAGCCCTTTGCAAACTGCTGAGCACCATGGACGTCATGAAATCAGGTGGATGTGAGTTGCTGCACTTATTGCCACCAATTGTGTTTTGTCAGTGATTCCCAAACTGTGTCCCAGAGAGCTGCTAGCCTGGGAGACGTTAACATGAATTTTGCAGGGAAGGAAAGCAAAAGGGGTCTTGAAAGCAGTGGTTCTCAAACTTGAGTGCACATCAGAATCACCCAGGGGGCTTGTTAAAACACAAATTCAGATTCGTCAGCGGACAGAGAGAGAGGGAGGAGCGTGAGGTAGCACTTGGAATCAAACATACATGTTTCTACCTTCTCTGTCCATCTCCATCCCCTAATTTGACAGTTAGGAATTCTGCAGGAAAAACATTCCTCTTTCAAATGATTGAATCCACGTTTCCTACTCTTGTTTGATTGTCAGAGCGTCTTTTGCATTCCATGTACTCACAGCCTCCAGAGCTCAGCGTCTGAGAACCTACCTCAAGAAGCCGGTCCACCCACAATGCCACAACTCTGAGGACCTGTGTGTTTATTTTGTGATAAATGGCTCAGTTGTGCACCTAGCTAATGCTTTCAATCCTTTGTAAGTATAGATTAAGTTTAAATTTACGGATTGACTTTAAAAGAGAACAAAGCAAGCAAGCATGAAGGTTGGACCCTACCTCCTGTGGAATATGAAACTTATCCACCACTTTGAGCTCATAATACATCTGGATTCCACATTTCACCAGCTCCAGTTCCGTCAGGGGTAAGTCGCTGAAGTGGAATTTATTAATTTCGTATTTCTCTGCATCTGGAAGTTCTTCTTGCTGCAGGAGGGCCAGAGTCAGGCGATTAAGGCAAATGGAATGTTCCTGGGTTTTTCCATATCTCCCCCCAGCCCTGTCCTGGTCCCAGGTCTGCTGGGAGGATCAGAGCATAGTGGCAAGGGTTACTCTTTGCAGATCCCCCACTCCCACCCCATACCATACGCACATACGCTCTGGGTAGGGCCCTCTGTGCTACTTCTGTGTCAGGGCCAGTGCTCACCAGGATCTCAGCCAGCTCCTCTTCCTCACATTCCCACGGCTCCTTCCCATACACCTCTCTGGTTTTCTGCACAAAATAGCAGAGAGGAAAAATTAGTTATGGTACTACATCTGAGATCTAAATATGCCTTTACGTTTACATGTTCATTTTTCTCCTGCCTCCAAGTCCTTGCAACAGAACCACCAGCTCAGAGAGGCTGCTATTTAATGTTCACGGGCAAGCAAATCCAGAGCTTCGGAGCTTGCTTCCAAATTTGAGTTCCGCCACTTCCTTGCCGTGTTATTGATGCCTCTGATCCTCCAGGTCCTCATTTGCAAAATGGCTTCAATAAAAGTACCTAACCGGGGAGTTAAAATTAGCTTATGCAAAGTCATATTACAAAAACATATATACAACTGAATTAAGTCTGTGATGAACATAAATCAGTGCAGCACTTGGCACGTAGTAAGCATTAGAATTAAGTAATATTATTGTTGGTATTGTTATTATTATTGAGTGGAAGTCAAGAGGCCTTGCTCATGGCCCTGGTTCTTCCTCTCTCTTCTATGTGACCTGAGGCAAGTTCCCTCCCTCTCTGGGACTGTTTCCCTATGTACCATAGGAGAGGGGAACCTGGTGCCTATCACTTGCTTTGATTTATTGACCCAGAGGACACTCTGAATTTTTAACTGGTTCATTGTGGCTTAGGCCTCCATAGAGTTCACATCTCCATTATTTGGCTGAAATTATGGACTGAGACAAGCAAACCATTTTCTCCTTTCAGTGTATCAGTTATTGGGATGCCATGGTTGTATTTGTTGTGATATCTCCCAGCTTAAGAAATCATATCTGAAGCCCAGGCTGGTAGCACAGTGGTAAGGTGCCAGCTTGCCAACCCAAAGGTCACTGGTTCTTCTCAGTCAGCACACGTAACCAGGTTGCAAGCCAGGTCTCCAGCCAGCTTGAGGCAGGTGAAAGGCAACCATACATTGATGTTTCACTCCCTCTCTGCCTACCCTCCCTTCCCCTCTCTCTAAAATTAATTAATTAATTAATTAAAAAGAAATCATATCTGAGATCATTAGCTTATGTTGTTTCAACTTAAAAGGTCTCTAAGCAGGGTTTCAGGAACCCAACTAGACATCATATCCAATTCCATTTCAGTGACTCAACTTACTTCTGAATTCTTCGTCTCTTTGAGATCAAAATCCCAAGAATAATGAATCTCTAATTCTCTCAAACCTTGTCTAATTCCCCATACCAGGCAGGAATTGCCTCTATAGGATCCCTGACACATAATTATCCAGCCTCTGCTTGGATACCTTTCTTGATGGGGTGTTCACTACCTTGTGAGGTGGCCCATTCATAAGCATGGTAGAGAATTTGCTCATTATTTTGATGAAGGTTGAGTGAGACCTATTTAACAGACTGGTTGATTTGAGGATAAGTTATTTCCCCATTCTGGGCCTTGTTTTCTTCATTTCTACAATGGGGATAGAAATCCTTACTTTGTCCACCTTACTGGGCTGCTGTAAGCATTGAACAATGTAAGTGTGAAACTGCCTTATAAACTGTAAAGTGATGAAATTATGTGAGGGCCCCCTACTAACATCTAACTCCCTGTTTGCTCACCAAACTCCTCCTTGACCAGATTAGCTGACCCCAGGGAACCTCTGAGAATCTGACCACTGTCCACTGGTCAGTCAGGGCGGGCTTCCCCTCTGCAGAGGCTGTTTTGGGACAACTCCATCCGAGGTCCAAGTCGTCCCTGAGCACAGTGGAAAATAAGGTTTCTAGAGCTGGTGAGCCAAGGTCTGGTCCCAAGACTGCAGTGACCTTTCACAGTACAGCTGTCCCCAGGCCACAGAGCAGCCATTATGTACAACTCTCTGGCACTTGGTCCATCCATTCGTCCATTCCATTTGAGGGCCCGCAGCACCCCTGTGCAGGGCCGTGGAGAGAGCAGCGAACAATCCCACCCCCATCTCACGGTGTTTTAAGTCCCGCCTTCCTCTGGCCACATCTCCAGGGCAAAGTCTCTACTACAAAAGAAGTGAAAAAAGAATTTGACCCACCAGGATTTTCTGGATTTCTTCATTGTCACACTTCACATGGTACTTGACCATGTCCTGGAAAACATCCTTTCTGTTTTCAAGTTTGTTCATGGACTCATAAGTGTCAGGATTCAAGACGGACCAGCCCAGGAATTGAGTCAAAGACTGAAAAAAGAAAAAGGGTGGGTAGGAGGGAGGAAGGGAGGAAGAAGGAAGGAAAAAAAGAGAGAGAAAGGAAGGAAGGAAGGAAGGAAGGAAGGAAGGAAGATCAGAGGCAGAACAGCCAGGTTTAGCCATGTGCTTCCCTTCTCAAAGGGATGTTTTGATGGTAAAATTATGCATGGAAATATACTTTCCATAAAGCACTACCATACACAAAACATCATTCTTATGCATGAAAACACCACAAAGGGGTGTATTCATCTTTTACACAGGGAATGTGGGTTTCCCTGACAACACATGGTGGTGCAGAGGTGAAGGTGAGGAAGGGGCGCCTGGAGTTGAGGTGAGCTCCCAGCTGTCCCCCAGGGTCAGGGGAGCAGCACCCTGGGGCCCCCATTGCAGGCTCCGAAAGCCATTCTCACAGCAAGCTGACTCTGAATCCCTGAATCTCAGCACCAGAAGACCTCCTGGCAAACCATACCTCCATGAGGGTCTCATCCATCTCATCAAAGGGTTTCCCATCTTTGCGATTGTAGAACGTGGCCACCCCAACAATTTCTTCCTTCTTATTCACAATGGGCATGGAAAGGACATTTTTAATCACCCATCCAGATTCATCCAGAGGCTCCTTCTACAAGAGAAGAACCAAAGTGGGTTTCCTTGAATGCTTGACTGCAGAACTTCATGCCGTATCGTGACCCTGATAGACTGAGGGGATAGGAAGAGCATAGACCTTGCTGGATTTCACATAGTTTTGGTCACCAAACAAATGCCATGAGCAGGTAGCCATCTAGTTGCAGCTCTTTAAGTCAATAGTCAGGTTTTTCTCATTCCTAAGATATCATTATATGCCGGGCTATGTGCCGTGTGCTAGAAATACAATGATGTACCCAGATAGTTCAGGGCCTAGTGTTTCCAATGTAGGCACTGATCACAGTGTGCTGGCTCAGAAGGAGCCATGTTGGGGGTTCTTGTAACTCTGAATTAACCAAGTAGATAGAAACCTGTGCTTTGCCTCCCAATTTGACTTTCTTTGGCATGTCATTTCATCTCCCTGGGCCTCGATATGCTTATCTGTAGATGGGGACAGTAGTAAGAAAATGTGCCTCATGGAATGATGAGAAAATAGAGGTGAAATTTCTTGGTCAATCATAGGTGTCCTTTGTGAGTAATTTCCTATCCATCTGAGCCTCACTGTAATCCTTTATAAAAGGGGGGTCACTGGATTATATGGTTTCTAGACTCTTGGCTCATTGATTCATCAAATATTTATCAAACACCTTACAATGGGCAAGGAACCGAGGTAGAAGCTGGGGAAACCAAGGCAAATACGGCACAGACATGGTTCTCTGATAGCTCACCATCTGGAAGGTCAATGAGCAGTTATGCTGCCTGTGGGAAGTTTCTTATGGTACTGAGGGAGCCAGAGGCGGGAAGAAAATTCAAGATGTCTTCCTGGAGTTGGAGAGTCTTTGGGTTCAAACATTTTAAGATTCTTAAGGTGGCAATATGATAATTATTATTTAAGTAACACTGGAATTCAGCACCTGGTGGGAGAGTGTTCCCAGAGGGGTACAGAGTATCTCCAAAGAGCACAGCGATGTGGTCAGGAAATGAGTTCAAAACCTAGACTTTACCTAGGCTTCAGGGAATTTTGTCCCTCTGAAGGCCGTGATAAGGAAATAGAATATATTGAAAGTGAAATAGGAAAACATTAAAGGTCTTTGAAGCAGAGAAGTTACTTGATGTAATTTTTGTTTTAAAAAAACTATTCATGCTACTTTATGGAGAATGAGTGGGAGGGGAAAGACTAGAATTGAAAAATAAGATCAGATTTGATTTACTAATGTGGTAAACTACAATTCATGGTTCGACTTGGGTTAAGACCAAATTTTGTTGTGGTTAAAATCAGGTTAATAACTTCCAGCAGTTTAGGCCTATTACACTGATATGATCAAAATCACAACACAAGACCTACAATTTTAACTTTGGAAATATGATCCCCACGAGCTGTTTCATAATGCATTTTAAGGAGTAAAAAAATCATTCCGTGATTTTCTTGGCACGGTTTTTTTTTGTTGCTGTTGTTATTTTCTTTCCTTCATGTAATTATTTCCCGATTGGGAATGATTTGCTTTTCTTAGACCTGGTATGGGAAACTCAAATATTGACAGGAACCCAGAGCTAAAGAGGTCAAGAAAAATAAGATGCAACCTTTGACCTGAGAAGAATTAGTCTAAAAGATAAGGAAGGGTCATAAAAGCTAAAGGGGGTTACATTAACAGGGAGAAAAAATTTCTTGGCATGGCCTTCAGGCTCTGCATGATCTGGCCTCTGTCCTGTCTCCATCTCCTCCTGTTCCTCTCCCCATCGCTCTCACTCAGATTCACTGGCCTGTCTAGTTTCTCCCAATAAGCCTTCTCTTTCTTGAAATCTTTCCTTGCTTTCCTGTCAAGCATAATTTTTCAGGGACACATTCCCTGATTCTTCTCTGATGAAGCCAGCCCCACCCCTGTCCCGGGAGATTTCCTCCTGGATCCCTTGGCACTTCTCCTGACCAGCTTCTTTCCCTATATGATCAGCTCCATGGAGACAGAGACCATGCCTGTCCCGTTTGCCATTGGAATTGGGGCAGCGTTGTGTCTATACGCCTGGCACGGAGGATACCCTTCATAAACATTTGTGGAAAAGGCATATAAAATTCAGCCCTGGCTTGTGTGGCTTAGTGGATTAGTGACAGCCTTGGAACCCAAAGGTCACTGGTTCGATTCCCAGTCAGGGCACATAACCAGGTTGCAAGCCAGGTCTGTAGTTGGAGGCAGGTGAAAGGCAACCATACATTGATGCTTCTCTCCCTTTCGTCCTCCCTCCCTGCCCTTCTGTCTGAAAATAATGAATAAAATCTTTAAAAAGAAAAAAAAAAAGCATATAAAATCTACTGGAACACTCAACAACATTTCATGAAAATCCCAAGGAGGCAGAAACAATATTTAGCCAGGGAAAATTGAATAAAACTTCATAAAAATTTCATAGCAGTTGAGGTTGTCATGGAAGGGCAGAGGAAACTTGGGCAGAACACGATGGTTAGGGAGAGGCCAGCATATGCAAATGTCCTGAGGCCAGAAAGCAAAGGCTGTGAAAGTAAAAACTGCATGAGACCTTGGAATGCACCAAATTAACTTCTTCTCCACCCCCATGGGCACAACCTTTTTTCCCAGCCATATTTCACTTGGTTGAGGCTACTTCCTAATAAAATAGATGTGTTCTAATCCTCTTTGGGGGGAAATATACCAGGTGACTAATGAAGAAAATAAAAGTGGCTTACCTGGAATTCAAAACAGTCCTCTGCTGGCGCATTCATGATGTTGCAAATCTGAAAGCCATGGAGAGGTATAATGGAGCTGTTAGTAGGCATGACAAAACACCAGGTACAGCAGTGCATGCCATTTCAGAAACATTGCATCCTTGCTCAAGGCATTCCCATTCTTTTCATCAGACATGCTCAAGATGCTTTAGAATTACTAACAGAGGCTACTGGACAGGAAAGCTACCTTACACATGTCATTTCTTAGCATTTGCTTTGCGCCCGAGTCATTTCCAAGCTTTGACGAAGTAAAAACTACAATTTGTCATCCTTAAGAGCGATATAGAGCTACTTAAGAGTATCCTGCTTTGTTGTCCCCTTTTGGGGCCTATTTGGGTTGTGTCCTGTTTTTTGTTTTTGTTAATAGGAATAATGCTACTCTGAACATCCTTGAATGGATTACATTTGAGTTCTGTTTTGTTTGTTTTGTCAGGAAAGAGTTTTTCCTTGGGGTATGAATCCCAAAATAGAATAAGGAACAAAAAGCACCAGAGCTCTGCTATAGCTCCATCCCTCTCCTGGAAATTGGACCACGTCCCCGGGTCACTCTTATGGGCCTGAGCTGAGCCCTCCAGACCCCCGCTGTGGGGCTGCTGTGTGTGTGGGTGTGTGGGTGCTGCACAAAGACATCTAGCTGAGGGGACAACTGGGAATTGAAATTTTGTCTGGTCTTGATTTGCGGAGCCATGGCCTAGCCTTTCTCTTTTCAGCTGTTGCAAAGAGGCAGCTCTTTCTAGTTCTTAAAAAGGCACCATACAGGCTTGTAGTGACACTGCCTGTCCCCATGGGCCTGACCCACCTATGGTCATCTTGTGCGCTGGCTCCACGCCTTTGTGAATGGCCCACCCACAGCACCATCCCTCTGGCCCTTCTTTGGACCAGTTCCGTGGGTTGCCATCCTTCTCTCCCCATCTCTGCCCTCCCCAAGGGCTCTGTCCCTCACCCACGGGCACACTTGAGTCTGTCCCGTCTATGACCGTGAAATCCTCCCTTGACGCACCGTGGTCTTCGTTGCAACCAGCCTCTTCCTCTCACATTCTCTACCTCCTCTTTACCCTTCCACACCTCAGCAGACCACACACTGGCTTCTCTCTTCCCCTTGCCGCCAGACCTGCTCCCAGCAAGCACACCGATGTCCTCCTAATTGCCACACCCATTGGGGTTTGGTGCCACAGATCACTCTTGTGGCCTTTGGTTGTCTCCTTGTGGAAACTTTTTTACTTCCTTGGTTTCCATTTTACTTTCTACACTCTCCTAAGTCTTCAGACCCCTCTGAAACCTTCTGTTTCTGTGTGTGCCTGGGGAATGATACTGGGGTAACTAGGTTCAAATGTGGGGGTGATGTGCAGCTAGCAGACATGACCCTTCTCTCTGGAGCAGGGGACGCTGTCACTCCGCCCTTTACCATGAGTGGGAGGGGCATGATGGGGGACAGAGCATTGGAGCTCTGCTCTCCATGGTATGGCTGGGAATAGGGCAATGATGAGGGGTTGGGTGTGGCAGCTGAGTCTCTGGTATGAGAGGTTGGGGATTTAGTCCATGGTGAGCCTGGAAGACTAGTCAGCCATGACTTTGTCCCTGACATGTGCATAAGTATCTTTACCTGCCAGTGAGACTATGTACCTTTCCATCCAAAGGTTCCTTCTGGGTATTTCCTATTTTCTCAAATGTCAATGTCCTGTTCCTCTCCTTGGACCAACTCTCAAAAGACTTGAGAAATGAGAGAACAGAGCTTCTAGACGTCCACACTTACGTTTTTTCCACTCTCCTGATCTGAAATCTTTTCACTCTTTTCACCTGATTGAAAACTCTTCCGCTTCCAAGTTGTATTACTTACCAGGCCATTTTGGGCAACATAAGTGGGGAGACCGCTTGCTAAAGCCCAGTGGTCAGGAGGTGGATTCCTATAAAGGCCAAAGACATACGGTAATGTTTTCTGTAGGGACAGTTGGACCGAAAACTTGAATCTGGGTCTCTGCTCTCCCTCCACGATCTGGCGGCTTCCAGCACCTGCTTACGTTCACTACACCTGAATGAGTCCCACGTCTTGTTTTCTAAGGTGGTTGTACCCATTTGTCAGTAAATTAGAGTTTCCTTTGCCCCACATCTCTATCAATGCTTAGTATTTTCAGGCATTTTAGAAGATTTAGAAAGTTCTCTTCTATATCACTTCTCTTAATGTGGCAAATTAAATTGATTTATTTTCAAATATTAAACCAACCCTGCATTCCTGGAATAAACCCAAGTGGGTCATGATGTGTAATTCTTTTTAGTTATTATTTGCTAAAATTTTATTTAGCAAAGTAAGTGTGGTCTGCATTTTCCTTTTTCATATGCCTCTATTGGGTTTGGGTATCAGGTTTATAATAGTCGCTTTTCTTGTTCGCTTGGATAATGCATACCAAAATTATTTTATTTTTTCTTTAAGTAGTTAGTAGAACTTACCCTCAAGACATCTGGACCTGAAGCATATTTGTGGGAAGGGTTTGATTTATGTTATTGCTATTTCTTCTCGATTTGTATTTAATAGGTTTTTCTGGGAATTTTCTAGGAATTTGCCTATTTCACCTAGATTTTAAATATTTTTGGCATAATATCCCTTTATTATATTTTTAATGTTGGTATCACTGTAGTTATCCCCCCTTTTCATTCCAGATATAGCTCGTTTGAGTTCCTATTTTTCTTGTTTGTTCTTACCAGAAATATGTCAATTTTATTCATCTATTCAAGAAACCAACTTTTGGCATTTGCTCATCATTTACCTTTTCCTATTTCATTAATTTCTGGGCTTATCATTATTATTTTCTTTGGGTTTATTTTTCTGCTCATTTGCTGTTGATTTCCTGAGCTGATGTGATGAATAGCTTCTATTTGCTGCCCCCCCCACCCCCATCTGCTTGCCAACCCTGTCTCAGGAGGCCAGTCTGTAGGGACAACATCAACACAGCTCCTGGCTTCTAGCTTCTGGCTGAGTTTGGCCCAATGGGGAGACCTGGCTCAAGACCAGAGGAAGGTAGAACAGTGAGGTCAGTTTATTTCCCTGTGTCCCCACAGCAAGATTGCTTTGGGTCACTATGTTTCTTGACTGAAGGACAATGCTGTCTTGAGGTGGCCTCCTCTGCATGGCTCTTTCTCCTTCCAGGTTCTAGGAACATCCCTTTGGGCCCAGAAATGGTGACAAAGCACCACCACTACTACCACATTTTCTTGGGGTGTCCTTCTCTCCATCCACATCCCTGTAATTTGTCCTTTTGTAAATAATCCCTCCTTGAGTTATCCTCATTTGAATGTGACACCTGGTATCTGTTGCGATCATGACACAGGTGGGTACATTGTTCATTATTCATCAGCTTTTAATCTTTTCTAATATGTACTACATTTAAGTCTGCAAATTTCACCATAAGCACAGTTTCATCTCATCACATAGGTTTTGACATGCACTATCTTTGTTATTTTTATTTTTATCCTAACTTCCATTAGTTTATTCTTTTACCCATGGGTTACTGGGGAGTGCATTCCTTTTTTTTTTTCCAGAAGAGTGTTTCCTAGATTTCTATTGTATATGAGGATTCTTAACTTAACATTTTGTTATTGTTTGTTAATTGTGGTATTCAAATGTTCTATATTCCATATTTGTTTTCTTAGTATGTTCCTTCTATCAATTAGTAAACATGAATATATCTACATCCTCTTATATTTTGTCAACTTTTGCTTTGTCTCGTGAGGTCATATTATTAAGCGTATGCAAATTTAAAATGATAATCTCTCCCTAGAAGACCAAGGCAAATTGACCCCTTTATCTTTAAGGAGTGACTATCTTTACCTCTACTCATTGCTCTTCGACATAATTCCTATTTTTATCTGATAGTCCTATAGTTACATCAGACTTCTTTTGATTGATATTTGCCTGGTATACCTTTTTACATTCTTTTACTGTCAATCTCTCTGTATTCTTATCTTTTAGATCTGTCTCTTGTAAATAGAGTACAGAGTATTTATTCATTTCTGGGAAGTTATCATTTTTAAAAAATATTTTATTTCATTATTTTTAGAAAGAGGGGAAGGGAGAGAGGCAGAGAGGGAGAGAGACATCAATGTATGGTTGTGTTTCACCTGCCTCCAGCCACAGACCTGACTGGAGACCTGGTTTGCAACCTGGTTATGTGCCCTGGCTGGGGAATCGAACCTGTGACCTTTGGGTTCGCAGGCCGGAGCCTTATCCACTGTGCTACCAGCTGGGGCAAGTTATCATTTTTTTTGACAAGGTGTTATTTATATGCAACAGAGAAAGATAAAAGGCTCCCAACTAATCTGTAATGCAATGCTTTTTGAATTTATACTTACTATTTTATTCATATCAACACCGCTCTTTTAGAATTGAGATATAGATTTTTATCATCGTTCATACATTTTTCCTTTTTGTGCTATTCAAAGCAACTTTTGGTTGTGGTGCTGCGTAACAGTATAATCTCTTTAAGTCACTTTATATGGCAATTAAATTCAATATGGATAGAACCAACAATGCGTGTAACTCAATGAAGTGATAGCAATATGAATGGTTATGAACAGTTTCTCACATAGGCAAGCGGCAATAGAAACTATTTACATATGACTACTATCTGAGAAGTACAGCAATTGTACAATGTCATTGATTTTGACCCAGAAACTTCAAAAAGTAGAAAACTATACTTCTTAGAATCAATGAACTGGGGGATCCCTTTCTTGTCCAACATGGCAATTTTTGCCATTTAACTAGAACATTCAGTTGGTTAGTATTTAAAGTAATTAGTGATATATTTGGAATATCATCTTAATGTTCACTTCGTATTTTTTTTGTATCACTTTACATTCTTTCTAAACTTTTATTGTGCCTTCTTTTGGTTTGGATAAAGCATTTATTTGCCAGTCAGTGTCCCCCTTTGTTAGCTTAGATGGTGGCCACTGGTGGCCACTCATGATGTTTACAACTATTCTGACTCTCACTTCCTTTTGGGAACATGATAGGGTGGGTGGCATTCCCTGTCCAGCTGGAGTTAGGCGTGGTCATGTGACTTACGGAATTACTTTGATGTCTTCCTTGCCATGCAGGATGTAGTCAATGACCTTGTAAAAGTTGATTTCCTAGACAAAAGACATAGAGAAATATATTCCTTTAGAGTCTGAGACAGAACTTCAGCAGGGGCGGAACCAGGAGACAGGCTTTGTTTTTCACTGTGCGCTGCATGATTTTCCAGAAGCAGAAACCTAACTCTCTAAGGGCATACGTATCCCGGCGGCCTCCGCAGCAACCTGTCCTCAGTGGACTCTTAGCACTTTGAGGGCTTATCCTTAGTCTCAGCTCACAGTGGCCAGGCAGGGGCTGGGATCGGAGGCTGGAAAGAAGTGTTCCATGGGGATCTGGAAGTTGAGCCCAAGGAGAAAGAGAGACTGCTGCTGGAGTCTAGAAAGAAAGGGAGGCTGAAAGGAGGCTCCTGGCCCATTTAGAATCATTGTCAACCCAGCCATCTTCCATGCAGGGCTCAGCTCTATGGTCACGGCCCTTTCTTTCTCATTCATTCCTGCCACCCAGCTGCTCTCTTTGCTGTGCCAGCTCTTTCGGACCTGCCTTTTCAACCGTGCCTCATGCCTCTTAGCTCACTTTCCATCTCTTTCATCCTTCCCACCTCCTTGCACCATTAAAAGTTCCATTGTCTTAGAAGAGATCTGTTCAATTACATGACTTCCTAACCTATAGCCAGACTGGTGCCTGGCTCCTTTCCCTTAGCTCACCAGGGAAAACTCCATTACCTTTATCAGACCCTTTGAACTCCCAGGTGCGAGAGGCAAGTTAGCAAGCATTCAAAAATGGGAAGAATGAGACCCAGAGAGAGGAAAGGACTCATTTATAGTGAACCAGGACAAGAACCTTGACTTTCACGCTCAGCGCTCCTTCTGCTATGTCACTTAAGGTTAATCACTTAAAATAGTGTTTTATTTTTGTATCACTGTCACCTAGAACAGGGTGATTCAAAGCATGGTCCCTGGACTGATGATATCTGTCTGCAAACTATTTGTTGCTATTCCCTGATGACATGAAAACCGAAATTAAGAGTTAGCACTTAGAAACTTGTATAGCAGTTTGGCTGACTTAGGTCTCTTGAAACAAAAAAACAATGGGGGGACTTCATTTTTGTCTCTCTTGTTAACTTTTTATTTTTCTAGTCGTAGCGTTTTAACACATTTAGAGAATTATCAGTCCAAAATGCATTAGAACTTTTCAAAATTCATTATTCCTTTACTACAGGGGTTTTGAGGATACTGCTCTAGACATTTACATGCAGAAACCTGGGCCTCAGCCAAGTTTCCTGACTCAGAACCTTCACAGAGAAAAATGTCCAATCCTGTCAAGGAAGTCTGAAGGCCCCTTTGGCTGACAGGCAATCAAGGCCTCCTTCAGGCCCATGCGGGAGCGACTCTGCTCTTCAATGGCCAGCCTTGGCTGCAGCTACAGCTACTGAACCTTTCCAGGAGGCACCCTCTAGCTAATCAGAGGCAGAAGCTAGAGCTCTCCATAGAATATCAACTGCTGTAAAGCAAACATGAGCTCCTTCGAGCAGGAAGCATCCAAGGGGAGACTGGATGAGCCTCACAGCTTGACAAGATGGAGCTAAGAGTAGCTCTAGAGTGAAGACTCATGCTCTACTCTTGGTTTTACTCTGTGTGCTCTCTGGGCCTCAGTTTCCCCAGCTGCAAAAATCAGCAGTGTGTGTTTGTTGTAGCTGTCACTCACCAGAACTCTTTTCCCAAACAAAACATGGGACCTTATCATAAAAAGCAGATGCAAATGAGCTACCCTAATGGCAGCACAGTTGGGGACAGACATCCTCATCTTTATTCTCTCTCCTTCCCTTGCCTGCTCTCTGCCCCCATTAACCCCAGGCAAGGAAACTGCTGTGCAAATTCAGGGTTCTAAGACAATCAGAGAAATGGGAAAACTGGGCTAGATAATCCTGAAAGCGCCCACCCCAGCTATGACTCTAAGATTGTTGGATAGTTAGCAATATCCCGCAAAGATGAAAAGGCACACGTCCTTTGACCCAGTAATTTCACACGTACAATAGTGATGAATCCTATAGATACACTCCCATATGTGGGTACAAGCACTATTTGCCCCATCTAGGGGTCTCAGTCAGATTGTTTTTAAAAGCTTGGAGGCTATTAGTGTGTGTGTGTGTGTGTGTGTGTGTGTGTGTGTGTGTGTTTCTGTTACATTTATTCAATAATGGGTTTTCATACATGGTTTTTTAAATAATTCAGGAAAGGGGAGAGGGGAGAGGATAACACAGTAGAGATCCCTCCTCACTAATACATAACTAATTACATTTCCGCAACTGGACAATCCTGGCAGCAAGAATCTGGAAAAGGTGGAGTAGAGGCCCCAGGAGAATAAACCATGAGACTTACTTCCTTCACCCCATTCCTCCTAAACAAATTGAGTGCCTGCATACAGTAGCTACTCTGCATGTCTCCAGAATGATGGAGCTAATATGTGTACTGAAAGAAAAAGATATCGAAATATGATTGAGTAGAAAAAGTAAGGCATAGCCCTGGCTGGTGGCTCAGTGGATAAGGTGCCAGTCTGCAAACCCAAAGGTTGCAGGTTCGATTCCCCAGCCTGGACACATAACCAGGTTGCAAGCCAGGTCTCCAGCCAGGTCCATAGCTGGAGGCAGGAGGAAGGCAACCATACGTTGATGTCTCTCTCTCTGTCTCTCTCTCTGTCTCTCTCTGTCTCTATCTCTCTCCCTTCTCCCCTCTCTGGAAATAATTAATAAAATCTTAAAAAGAAAAAAAGAGGAAAAATAGGGCACAAAGCAATCATCGCATGTGTAAGAGGATAGGAATGGTAGAATACACACACACACACACACACACACACACATATACACACACATCCAGAAATGTGTGGATATCCATACACATTCCTAAGAAGACAAATTGCAGGCTGTCTTCCTCAGCTGGCTGGATTCCCATGGTGTTCCCTTTCATACAGTGTGAACTTTTCACTGTGCTCATGCATTATTTGTTCAGTAAATGTAAGCAAATGGTGCTAAGGGCATTTTTTAAAAAGTAAAGTTGTACCCATGTAGGCAGTTCTAGAAAGTAAAGGTGGCTGCATTAGCTGCTGGGACTTTGATGAGCTAAGTTCCCCCCACCCCCCTACCCCAGGAGAAGGAAGAAGCTGACTTCTAGAACCTTCTTGACCTTCCGCAGGTCTTTGCTGTAGGGCCATCTATCCTTGGGCCTGGGCTGCTCCCTGCACCCCCAGGCTACCCAAAGCAGCTCCCTGAGCCCTGCCTTCCCGGGTGTTCAGAGACTCCCTTAGAAAAGTCAGAAATGGAGGTGTTGTTTTGAAACCTACAGGAGAATGACTTTGCTTTCATAGAAAGCAACAAAAAGATCAGTGTGTCCTAGGTAAATATGTTTTTTTGCATCTGCTGTAGCTCAGCCAAGTTGCCTTCAAGGCCGTATTCATGTAGGAATTCACCAGCCTTTGGAAAGTCAAAACTGAGCCTTCAATGAGCACCTTTGTCACCTTCCACCTAAGCTGTTAAGGTTGTAACACAAGGGCCTTTGAAAGAGCCACAGCCACAGCCACAGCCAAATCATCATTCGTGGAAATATACTAGTTTTAAAACAAGTGCTATTTGTTGTTCTTTTTTTCCCCATAAAGCCTAGTCAGCCTGTGTGACTTTTTAGTAATTGAAACACATACATGTGCAATATTTTATTTTCTAAAGGAGATGAAGTGAGGGGATGCTGCCTTTGGGGAACTTTAGATCCCAGGTTTGAGGAGGTTTATTAGTCAAGATGCTGACAAAAGCTGTATTTTGAATGTGAATATGGCAGATTAAGTGGGAGAGGGGAGTTAGAAGACAAAACGGAACGCTAGGAAGCATGGCTGTAATGTCGGTTACCAGAAGGGAAAGCATCCCAGGCTTGAATTTGGACAAATGACTTGATCCCCCGCAGACCTCCCTCTCTTCAACTGCCAAATGTGAGGATGCCTCCTTCGTAAACTCATCGAGGAGAATCAATGACATGATTCAAGTTAACTGCCCAGCAGATAGCGAGATTCAATTTAAATAACCGTGGTTGCTGTACATGTACTGCCTTCTGCATCTCAGGGCCTGATTTACTTAGTTACCACAGTCCACTAGGTCAGCTTGATTACGCAGGCAGTACAGATGAGGAAGGTGAGACTTAGAGAGGATCCTCAAGGCCACAAATCTAGCTGGTGGAGCAGGGATCTGAACTCAGGCTTTCTTGCTCCAGGTCCATGCTCTTCCCAGCAGATCCACTTTTGGCCAATGCTGACCTGCTGGGTCTGGGCCCCAGCTCAGACCTGTGTGTGCTTTCCCTACCAGCCATGTCCAAGACCTGGGGCTGACTTCGGAGCTGAGTTTGATGACAGTTCCCCCAGAGATGGGAAAAAGGAAAGCCCCGGGAATTATGAGGCCAAGATCACCTTACAAGTTAGCAATCAGCCAAACCCCACAAAGTCCTCTGCCTTCTGGCCTTTTTCATTTCACTATAATGACTTAATCTAGAGGGTGTGGGGAAAGAAAACCCTTAACCCTTAGTGTGCTAGTTACCTCCATGAAAGTAAAACTTTTTGAATTGATCAAATCATGGGCAGCTCTCCCCAGGATGGTGCTCAGTGAGGAAATACCCTGTTCAATGGAGTCTTAAAGATTGGGGTCCTTAAGGGTAAAGAGCCAGACTAGTTAAAAATTGACATTTTTCTGGCCTCGTGGAGTAAGAGATGACCTCTGAGCTCAGGGTTTAGCTCAAAGGGCTGAACATCAAAGCAGCGAAGGAAAGTGAAGTTGGTTGAAGTTAGTGGTGTCTGAAAGCTATGGTAATATCTATTCCAGCTCCTCCCCTTCTAAATTGCCAGAAGATACAAGTCCAGCTTGTATTTTGGGGAAAAACAAATAAACAAACAAACAAACTTGGTGGTCACACGACACCAACATGGAAAGCTGAACCTTAAAAGGAAAAGTGGACCCAAAATCATTTTGACAGTGGTACGTGATGCTGTCCTTGAAGACTCAGTCTTCCCAAATGGAATCATGAACTTGTGTGGGTCAAAGAGTCATTTGAAACTGGACAACGGTGGGTTATAAAGGTCATTTTGGAGAAAGCACAGCAGACCATGTAGCTTACAAAGCTGAAATGTCTTCTGGTGTGTGTATGAAGCTCACAGGCAAGGGTGTCCATTTTGTATTCCCACCTTTTGAATTAAGACTAAGTCTATCACGCACGCACGCACGCACGCACGCACACAGCCCTGTACTTCGGGTAGGGTTAGGGTTGGCTGGGTGGGACCAAGCCTCCATCAGAACTTGATATACCATTTCAGACCAGCCCAAAGGCCTTATATGAAGAGCATGGGATTCAAACTCAATTCAGGGCATGGCTGCTGCCTCCTTACCCTGCATGTTCTCTGCTGAGGCCCGTCAGTCATTCTACGGGTTCTAGGGGCCATTTGCGTGTTTGATCTATTTACCTGTTTCATCTACACATCCCCATACTTCAGCTTCTCTAAAGTGTTTGTGCTTCATCTTGAAAACGAAGCTACGGCATGAGGCCAGCAGTCACAAACTCAATGGCTAGAGGCCTGACAAAAATGAAAACGTGAGCAGGGGCCAGGTGGTCAGGTCACAGGAGGCAAACTGGAGAGCTCAGAACACATTCCGAGGAGGCAGCTGCTACTCAACACCGATCAAATTTACCCTGCAGGACTGTGGGTCCAGTTTTGATTGATCTTCTACTTTTCTAAAGAAACTGAGAAAATGGGTATTCATGGGAACTATCTTGATTTTGAAGTGCTAAGATTCCAATTCAATTTTAAGTTAAAAGATAGATTTTTAAAAAATGTATGCAACTAAATAAGTTTATTCATTCACTGGAATTGACCTCTAGTTATCAATTTATACACTCTCAGTTAGATATTAAGGATATTTCCAGGTCTAATAGTCTGTAATTCAGAACTCCTGTTGGGTGAATTCTTGAGCAAGTTGCTTCACCTTTCTGAGGCTATCTCCTCTTTTGTGGAGTGAGAATGTTAATTACTCATTGGTCAACCCCACGAGGTCACTGTGAAACTCCAACAAGATATTAAAAACATTCCCTCTGGTTTGATTCCCCAGCCAGGGCACATAGCAAGGTTGTAAGCCAGGTCTCAAGCCAGGTCTGTAGCTGGAGGCAGACGAAAGGCAACCATACATTGATGTTTCTCCCCCCTCTCTGACTCTCTCCCTCCCCACACCTCTGGAAATAATAAATTTTTTAAAATCTTAAAAAAAAAAAAAAAAAAAAAATTCCCTGGCCAGTGTGGCTCAGTTGGTTAGAGTGCTGTACCATAACCAAAAGGTTACAAGTTCAATTCCCAGTCATAGGTTGCGGGTTTGATCTCCGTTAGGGCAAAGAGGATCCCCCATCTGGATGCTTATGTGAAGCAACCAATCAATATTACTCTCTTACGTTGATGTTTTTCTCTCTCCCTTCCTCTCCCTCTAAAAGAAATGATTAAAAAAAGAAAAAGAAAAAAAAGTCCTCAGGTGACGATTTTTTTAAAATGTTAAAAACACCTTGTAAATTACAGGACTTGGCAATAGTGAGAAATGATCATTTCAAGGGAGACAACCTAACCAAGAGAAGATAAACACTCAAGTGCTAAAAAGAGTCAGCAGTTTTTATAGCACTTTGCATTTGCATTTCATTAAATGCTTTATCATATTTAGCAGGCCAGAGAGAGACCTACCCTTCCATCAGGAGTCCTGGGGCCAGTGTAGGGTGGAACCTCACCCATCAGGACTGGCCATACGTCAAAAAATTCCTAGGAATAAGGAAAACAATAATTACATGTCTTGAAAATGCATGATGGAAAATACAATATCCCTTGCAATATCATTTATAATAGCAAAAACTTGGAAACAACCTAAGTGTCCAATAAGAGGACACAATAAATCAATTATATACAACAATGATGTTACAGATGTGTATGTATTGATGAAAAAGGTGCCCATGATATACTGATAAGTAAAAAACATGAAGTGACAAAAAATATCCATCATGTGACCCGATGTTCAACTATATTTAGAAAATGTTTCTCAAAGGATTCACAACAAAGCATTAACAACTGGTTTTCTCTGGGTGATCGGAAGGAGACTGGAATTTACTTAGCAATTAGTCAAATTTAGTCAAATGCATTGCTTTTGTAATCAGGGGGAAAATTTTTTTTTTCTAGATAAAAACAAAAAAACAATGGTGGTAAATATGTATAGATAGACTTGTACCTGAGATTCAAGAAAACTGACATGTAAGACATCTGGCAAAAGCGCAGGCAGAGGGAAGTAGAAAAGGGCCAACAAAGCCTTTGCACCATCACTCAGACCAGGAGAAGTGATGGGTGGGGTCAAGCCTGGGTCTGGCAGAAGAAGCCTCTGCCCTCCACTGCCCTCTCTGTTCAATCGTTTGTCCCTTTTTAGGGACAGTGATAGATTAGTGCTGGGTTATGGTGAGTAGAATGCCAAGCCCTCCTGTTCTAAGCCTTTCTCTTATTTGAACAATTTTATCATGATGATTTGCCTGTGCTAATATCATCCAGAGGACAAGCAAAAGCGAGCCAGGTTTTTCTTGACTACTGACCACAGGACAAAATTCAGTGCTGGGTGAAGCATGACATGGAGCCCTACCTGAGCCCCACAATGTGCTTGCTGCTAGATGTACAGAGACAGATAAGGCACAGTGTGTGCCCTGGAGAACTGAAAGTTTCATGGAAGATATAATCAAGTACTCCAGTGACTGTAATAAGGTGGCTAGGGTAGAACCAAAAGAGTAATGGAAGGAGAACAAATGTTAGAGACACCCAGCAGGACAAATATTGTACTTGGGGCTAATGCTATCTGTGCCAAACACTAAGTGACCCTGAAGATTGTCCCAAGGAGAGGCAGAAGTTGTCTTCAAGGGGTTGGTGAAAAGTGGGGCATATTTATTATGCCTGCCTTCCTCCCTCCTCCTCCTCCTCCTCCTCCTCCTCCTTCTCCTTCTCCTCCTCCTCCTCCTTCTTCTTTTTCTTCTTTGGAGAGGCAGAAGTTGTCATCAAAGGGTTGGTGAAAGTGGGGCATATTTATTATGCCTGCCTGCCTTCCTCCATCTTTCTTCTTCTTCTCCCTCTTCTTCTTCTTCTTCTTCTTCTTCTTCTTCTTCTTCTTCTTCTTCTTCTTCTTCTCCTTCTCCTTCTTCTTCTTCTCCCTCTCCCTTTCCCTCTCCCTCTCTTCCCCCTTTCCCCCTTCCTCCCCCTCCTCCTTCTCCTTCTCCTCCTTTTTCTTTCTTTTATCTTTAAACAGTTTGATTGAGGTATAATTTACCTATCATAAAATTCACCCAATTAAAGTATAATTCAGTGGCTTTTATTGACTTCTTTTATAATCTCAATAGCTCAAGTAAGAGCTTAGTTACCTGGGGGAAAGCTTCTTAGAGTAGCTGTAGGCAGCCCAACCCACCTCTAATTGCTAAGTTGTTCCTTCTTTTGAGGATGACTAAGTTAGCGTGTTCCTGCTGAAATGTGACTTTCCCTCTTGACAGGGAGTTCAAAGGAAGCAGAGTGCAGAACACAGAGCAGCCTGCACCTGGGGCAGATCCTTTAAGGTGCCAACTAGGCACCTTAACGTGGAGTGTTTGAATTCAACTACTCAGAAAGTCTTTTGATTTAAAAAAGAACCATTCATTTGTATGAATCCATTCATCTGCTACTTTCTGAAGGATTATCCAAAGGTTTATTGCTACACTAGATCTCGGATCTTTTCCAACCCCAGATTCTGTGATTCATTTATCCATTCAACCAAATATTTGGAGAGTCTCCATGGGTCTGTGCACCGTGCTCAGCATGACAAGGCATAAAAACCAAGCTGACAGGAATCCTGTGTCTTGGATCTCTTGGGTAGGAAATCACAAATCTAAATAACCAGAAATCCAATGCAAGGCAGAAAATGATTAGGCCCAGGAGGCAGAGACATTTAGAGAAAGAGCAATGTGAGAGAGAGTTTGGGAAAACCTAGCTGAAAAGCAATGTGCTTTCTCCCGCCAATGTATGTGGGTCAAACATGGCCCCTGTGTGTTCCGAGGGGCCAGACCTAAGCATCTGCCTTCTCTTCCATTGCCGGAGTTGGCCCTGGACTCCCCAAGCTGTAGGAGAGGCTTTTGTCTGCCTTTGAGTGCATTTCCTGAGAGTTCCTGAAGTGGAAACTCCCTTCTTTCTGGACTTTCATCCTCCATGGACACCTTTTTATCACTCATCGGTACCAACTCATCAAGTCTTCTTCTCACATACACGTTCTTTGCTAGCCAACTAGGGAAGGTACGGTTGTTTCCCTGCCCTGTGCCCTAGGTTGACTTTCCCCGCGTAAGTGTTAATGCGCCTCCCTTCAGTACAAAACTGTGAACCGCTTTCCACATTCTCGTAGCCTCCTTGCTGTGCGACTGAAAGGTGACCCAATCTGGGCTCCTCTTGGTGTATATTCAACCTGTCCTTGGAAAGGTCTGCTCCTTGCTCACCTTCTGCTTGGTCATGTCTAAGAGCCCCACGGAGTATCTGTCGCAGTTGAGGAAGGCTCGAACAGTGTACAGGGCTTTGTGGAACTGTCTCTCGATGTCTGTGAGCTCTTCAAAGACTTTGCTCCCAGACCACAGCAGGATCTGCAGGAACACCGAAACAGAGAACCTTCGAGGCACAAAGCAGCAGCTCACTGAGCTATAGAATAATAGCCACTCTGTAAAGGTCACCATAGAGTTGATCTCATTTAACCTTCAAAAGAACGCTGAGAGAGAGACCACAATTATTCCCACGTTGTAGACAGGGAAACTGAGCTTCAGGGAGGTGAAATGACTGGCCAGCTCACAACTCTTTCCATTTCTTTTATTTCCTAGGTCGTTTAGGAGAATAATAATAACAAGCATCGGTGGAGCACATGTGCTCTACTCACGTCATCTCATTTGCTAGATAATAAACTTTTGAGGGTGGAACTGTAATGATCCTGGGGAAACGGAAACTTGTATTACCTCTTAGAGGTAATAAGTGGCTTAGCAGGGATTCAAGTCCAAGCTATCTGGCTTGAAAACTTGTGTACTGTATACAATCACTCTGGAGTATATAGCTTTACAAACGTGCACTACCCTCATAACACCACAGGTGTTGGGCAGGCTGAATGATGGTTCCCAGGTGCTTTTATTACCACCTGCCTCTCCTCTCCAGCCTGATGACATCACTGCTTCAGAAAAAGAAAAACAACGTGTCTAGCCCTTTCCCTTGCACCAACCCTTACCTGGCCTCGCCGAGTCTCACAGTTGTGCAGGTAACTCAGGTGGAACACCTTCATAATTAAATTTGCAAAATTGAGGTACTTGAGAAGAATCTGAAAATCAAAGAACAAGAAGGGAAATGGATGAGATGGAGAAATCCCTCCTCTGGCCACTTCTACCATCAGCAAAAGCCTGAATATTTTAAAAGCTTCATCAGTGGCAATTTGAGCAGATGGACCATGGAATGCTGACCCCTAACATGTTGCATTGTCAGAGTATAAAACTCACAGAATGTCACATGTCAACACTGATAGGGGTGGACTAATGAAGAATAGCTACCATTTATTGAGTTTCCAGTTTCTGTGATCAGCCTTTTATATACATTACTGTATCTGATCACCACAAGTTCCCCAAGAGATGAAAACTGTAAAATGATTCCCGCTTTGAAACCATTTATTTTAAATCCCAGAAATCAGACACCCAGCTAGGGAAAGCTCCACATCATTATTTCTTACAAAGAAAAGAAGAGGAAAGAGAAAAGAAAACCAGGGAAATTAAGTAACTTGCCCAAGCCAAACAGCTAGATATTAGCAGAGCCAGAACAATCATCTCTATATTCCTGGCTCCAAAGCCCAATTTCTTAACCATTATCCTGTCCTGCCTCCCTCAGGGAGCATCAAATTAACCGTCTTGTCTTACAGATGGGGAAACCGAGGCCAGGCCAAATAGCAAGGTTCAGAAGACTTCATGAGCTGTGACAAAGGGCTGGCATGATCACCCCAGCAGTTTTGAAAGCTTTCTTACCTCTTCATCTCTCTGGGTGAAGTGGGGCCCATCCACTTTATTCACAGCCATGATTATGGCCACAATGTCCTTGCCATTCATTATGGGGGAAGCCAAGATGTTCTTGGTCTGGTACTCAGTGAGGTTGTCCACGAAGTCACAGAAATGTTCATCCTGAAAGAATGCAGAGGGACCAGCCCAGGCAGGCAGATGAAGAGCAAAGACAATAACATACCGCAGAGCCCCAGGTGCCCATGGTAGGAGATGGGGTGAGGGGGCTCACTATCCTCTAGTGACAAGAGAATGAAGACATTTCCATCTTCTCGCCTTCAGCAGGGTAAGGACAGTCAGCAAGGCTTTCTGCCCTGGCAGCCTCTAGAGTTGAGAGAAGCAAGTTGGATCCACCCTTCTAGGGGCTCCAGAAGAGATGTGAGCAAAGCCTAGGGGAGCCCTGGGGCAGGCCCAGAAGGGGCTGCCTTTGCCTGGGGAGGCAGCTTTAGAGGGGTGCTGACAGTCAAGCTCCAAATAGAAACTAGAATGCGAAAAAGACCTTTGTGAGTATAATCACAACTGCTAGCAGGCATTGCGACTGGCGCTGTGTTATCTCACTTTAATTCTCCTGATAACCCATGAGAGGGGGACCGTTAGTACCCATCTTACAGAAGGGAAAACTGAAACTCAAGGTTAACTTTACATTACTTGTGAGTACGTGTGTGTGTGTGTGTGTGTGTGTGTGCGTGACTCCAAAACCTACCCTATGCTCTGTTGCCTTTTAGGAAAACCCGGATAAGGTCAGAGCTGGGTCCAGGTCATTGAGCCAAAGAATATGTTACTTTCAGCTTTTTAAACAATCCAATTCTAGCACTACACAGCCAGTCCAACGGGCACCCCCATTCTACCAATCTTAATGAGAGTCCCACTATGCATTAGTCCTTATGCTAAACTCTGGAGATACAGCGGAGACTAGATTTCAGGCCAGTTTATTGAATAATGGGTAATAGTAACACAGAACATAGTGGTTGGCTCAAAGCTGTGAGAGGACAGAGAAGCACACACTCCCACACCCCACCCCTGAACCCGCCTGGGAGACCAGTAGAGGACAGTGCAGTCTGTGGCCTCAGAAACAGGAGGCAAATCCTGAATTGTTGTCTTAACTCCAAAAGAATCCACCTTTCTGTTTCCTGGTAGCACTGCAAGGTTGAGCAACTGTCAGCATTGCCTGGGACCCAAGCCAGGCCAGACATGAGCAGCTCCTACTGTCCTGAGGATGGAAATGTATTTCATAGAGCCAGTTCAGAGATCTTGGCAAAAAATGAGCACATGGAATCTTTTGCACAATTTGGAAATTCAGAGTGTGGTGCTCTGCATCTTTGGATTCCTTCCAGATGGAATGAGGGGAAATAAACTGGTGACAGCATTGTCGTCAATGAAGCTGTCTCCAACTTGGTGAAGGGGGAGGGAATTAAGAGGAGCCTGTCATGCTGTACTTGAATTAGCACTGGCGGATTAAGCAAAATCTCAGAAGAAGCATTAGCCACAAAGCATTTTCCATGTCATTCATGAAGGACACTGACAAATGCCCTGAACCCTGATCTGGGTGGGGCAGGCTCAGATTCATTTCATGAGGCCAGTTTAGTCCTACACTGTTCACGTCACTTCTACCAGGGAAAGCAGTACGTGGGCCTCCCCTGCATCTCACGCAGACGTTATTAAATCCACCGGAGCGCTCTTGCCCTCTGAGTCCTCAGCCCTCCAACTCCCCTCACAAACAATACAACCACCACTCGGCCAGCACTTGCACATTCTTGTCATCCTTATATTTTCAACATATAAAGTGTTCTAAGCCATGTTCTAGGACCTCAGATTACCAAAGGCAAAGGGGACCTTAGAAAGAAGCATTTAGCTTAGGCTGTTTGTTTATTTTAAAGTTATTTTTAATTAATTCTTTTAAGGCTCTTGATTTTAAAGCCCAGGAGTCAGATGCCCAGCTAGGGAAAGACCAAGTCATCCGTGTGTTCAGTTAATATTAACAGAGCTCCTTCTGTAAGTGCGGTAGGTACTGTTCTAGACCCTGCAGCGACAGCAGTGAACAAGATGGGTAATCTTCTTTCTCTGGGGAAATGAGAGAGGCAGACAAATGGGGGAGGCAGACAGGAAGTGGGTAAACAACTGAGCAGCCACCCTCCAGGCTGTGTAACTGCTCTGAAGGAGAAGAAGTGGATGATGCCTTACAAGTGTTGGACAGGATGACAGGCTGAAGCGACTTTAGGCCATGAAGGTGGTCAGGGAGATTCCTCTGAAGAGGTAATCCTGAGAGCTGAAGACTCAGAGACCCCAGGCAAATGAAGCACATTCCAAGCAGGAAACACAAAGAAGGCAAAGGCCAGGGGGGGGGCAACAATCTGAGAAATGGAAAGAAGGCCAGTGTGGCTGGAGTGCAGGGAGGGAGAGGGGAAGTGGAGGGTAAGGAAATAAGAGACTTGGGTAGGGCCTACGGGGCAGGGCATTGCAGGTGACCGTTTCGATTTTATTCCAATGCCATGCAACACTGTTTCTCACTCTCAGATTCCTCTGCTCCTATTTTCAAACATTCAAAGTGCTGAGTTCCATTGTGTCTCATGATGAGATCTACTATTTATTGAATAATAATGATGTACTAGGCTCAGAGTCAGACAACTTAAATATATTATCTTATCGACTCATTGACTCTCACATCAACCTGTCACCTAG
Source organism: Noctilio leporinus (assembly GCA_004026585.1). Classification (NCBI taxonomy): domain Eukaryota; kingdom Metazoa; phylum Chordata; class Mammalia; order Chiroptera; family Noctilionidae; genus Noctilio; species Noctilio leporinus. The sequence continues at coordinate 112,565 of PVIW01000517.1, forward strand.
AACTGTCACTTTCCCTGTTCTATAGACAATTCCCTTGCTGGCAAGTGGTATAGCCACTTCATTCATCGACACACAGATTCATGGATTCATTCGCTTGTATTTACTGAGCACTGGCTCTGTGAGAGGCATTGGTTACACTATGACTGCTAGGAAAAAAGAGGTGGTCTTCATTGGGCTCTCACAGTGCACTGGAGACATCATATAAAAGAGGAGCCCACAATTCAGACCATCATGTAGAATGCTCCCATGGGGTGAGTGGTACCCTGGAGCCACAAGGAGGGAGGGACATGCTCTCTGAGTGACTTCAGGGTCCAATCAGCACAGTGTTGACAATAGAAACCTCTCTGGGCCTCAGTTTCCTCTTTGGTAAAAACAGAGTGTTGGACCAGGTTCTTCTTGAGGTTTCCTTCTGGTCCAGAGTCTGGGTTCCCAGTCTCCCAGGAAGAAAAGGAGAGCAGGAAAGCAGGGCAACAGGTGTGAGTCTTTGAAATGACAACCCTCTCAGGTTCAGTTTTCAGAAATGGGATGAGTTGGTATCTAAGGAAAACCCACTGTTTTCCTTTATTCCCACATTACTACTACCACATTCTTTATGCCACTTCTGACACTGACCTATTGTCTGACATCAGCTGAGGGTCGTACAATTCAACTCAGTGCCGACACTATCTACCTGGAGCTAGCATCCAAGTAGTTAGTTAAGGATTCAGTCTCCCAAGACTGCCCCGACTTCAGACCCCAGTAGCAAGTCCTAGGTTGTCACTGGTGCCTCTGACTGACCAGCTGTACTAGAGTTCCCATGGTCCTCACCTCAGGTTGGGTAATTTGCTAGAATATCTCACAGAACTCAGGGAATCACTTAATTATATTTATATGTTTATTACATAATAAAGGATCCTGATGACCAGCCACATGAACAGATATACAGGGCAAGGTCAGGAAGGGCCCTGAGCACAGAGGCCTCTGTCTCCATGATGCTGGGGTAGGCCGCCCTTCTGGCATGTGGATGTATGTATTCACCAACTCAGAAACGTTCTAAATCTAGTACTTTGGGGATTTTTATAAAGGCCTTGGTATGTAGGCATGATTGATTATACTTCACTTCCAGCCCTTCTCCCCTTTCCAGAAAATGGGGTGCGGGGATGAAAGCATCTAATTCAAGCATCTAATCATGGCTTGGTCTTTCTGGTGACCATCCCCCATCCTGAAGCCCACCAAGAATTGCCTCATTAAAAGAAAAACAGCGCCCTGGCTGGTGGCAAAGTGGTTAAGGTGCAGGCCTGCAAACCCAAAGGTCGCTGGTTCGATTCCCAGCCAGGGCACATAACCAGATTGCAAGCCAGGTCTCCAGCCAGGTCCATAGCTGGAGGCAGGTGAAAGGCAACCATACATCTCTATCCCTTTCCCTCTCTCTGAAAAATAATAAATACAAATCTTTTAAAAAAAGGAAAAAAGAAAAGAAAAGAAAAGAAAAAAGAAAAGCACACCTAACACCCTGGATGTTCCAAGGGATTTAGGAGCTCTGTGTCAGATGCTCCTATCTCTCAGGGGCCAGGACACACACCAACCTGCCTGTTTGATGATAGAGCACAATAGCACAGGTGACTAGGGAAGAGCCATCCTTTTCTCATTCACTCAGTGAACTGTCCCGAGTACCCACAGTGTCCCAGGACCTGGACTATGCACCTGAAACCAGTGGTAAACAAGATAAGAAGAGGCAGTCCCCATGCTTTCCCAATAGGAGAAAAGGTGAAAAATTAACATGCAAACGAATACTGAATGGCCAGGGGAGCTGCCAAGGTTAGCAGATAAACAAAGTTTACATTTCAGGTAAATTAATATTATTTTAGTATAAGTATATCCTAACTATTGCACGGGACATGCTTACACTGAAATATTATTCTCCATTTATGTAACAGACTTAAGTGGGCATCTTATATTTTATCTGGCCTTCCTAATAATGGCAAGTCTTCCTGAGAAGATCCTACGGACAGGCAGGAATATGCTAGAGCACCGGGAATTACGTCCCAGACCAGGGGAACTTTTCCCGTCATGGCTTCACATTTCACAAACTCTATGACCGCACCCATTTTCCAGGTTTACGGGGCTCTGAAAGCTCAGAACACCATTTGTGGGTGGGTTAGAGACAACCAGACCCCAGTCTATACTATCTTCCTCCTCCTCCTTCATCCAGGCCCCAGTCCGAGTCAGTCCTCCCACAGAGTAAGGTTTCCTAAGATGGAACAACAGAAGCAAACATCTGCACATGCCAAGTACACAGGGCAGCTGGGCCGGACTGACTTCACTCCCAGGCTAGAGTCAGCAACCAAGGCTGGAAAACTGCCACAGAATCACAGGCGTCACTCCCAGAGTGGGTTGAACAGGAAATGGCAAGCTGTCCCTTAGCACAGGGCTCAGCAAACTCTTACACTGGGGTCTTTAAAATCAGAGAACTTTCCTAACTCCCCAGTCCTGCAACACCAGGATCCAGAGAAGCTCTCAGCACCTCTGTTCTCCGTTTCACCTACAAATAGGATCTAAATCGAAAGCTCCAGAAAGGCAAGGCTGGCTTCTTCTCCAAATCCCATGCATATCTGGCACAGCGCCCACCACACCAACAGCAAAACAGGAAGCAGGAGCTGCCATTGGGATGTGCCCAGGACCCTGCTAGATGAGAATAATTCTCTCATTTCATCCTATAACAGCACTGCCAAGCAGGTATTCTTACCCCATTTTGAAAATTAGGAAATGAGCCCAAAGAGACTAAACAATTTGCCAAGGTCATGTGCTTAGAATGGGTCTGACTCATGATCACACCCAGATCTGACCTCAAAGCTAAACAGATTAAATTTCTGCTCTATAGATAAGGAAGGGTTATAGAATAATGGAGCAGAGGAGTGTGGACAAAGGCCAGAGTATGCGGGGTTAAATCCCCACTCTGCCGCTTTCTCTCAGCATGATTCTGAGCAAGTTACCTAACCAGCCTTAATGGGTTTCAGTTTCACCATCTGTCAACACGGGTATAATCAGAGTATGTCAGAAGACTGTGACAATCCCTATTGGCTGCAATTAAAGTCTAGAGAGACTTTAAGGGAGAACAGACTCCAATCTAGATGAGTCCTCAAGAAAGTTCTCTTTGAGGGAGAGAGGAATCCCAGGGGGTGATCCAGCCCAGTGTGTTTCCAAGAAAACCATCTCCTACCCAGGCCCAAGTTCATGCTCGTTTTCTTGCCAAGGAACTCAAGTCAAAAAGGTGACCTGTTTGAGTTCTGCACCCATGGATGGGAAGTCCTGACTCTGCCCTAACTCCTTAGAGACTTTGAGCAAATCCCTTCTCCGCCTCTCCAGGCTTCAGGCTTCCCAGTCATTAAATGAAGTCAATTGGATGCGACAGGCTCCTGTTTTTGGCCAGTACAGCAATAAATGAGACATGCATGGGCCTTGCTGTCACAGGGCAAACATTATTTGGGGTGAGACAGGTGTGTTAAAAAAATCAGAGTTGACCCTTGAACAACGCAAGTTTTGAATTGTGTGGGTCCACTTATGCATGGAATTTTTTTTAACCCATGCATTCAACTCATGCTGTTCAAGGGTTAATTGTGTGGGATATTTACTTGATCATGAGTCTTTGGTGGAAGTGGTTACTGAGCATCCGCTTTGTGACAGACATTTGCTGGATTCTGGGTCCTGGGATGAGGTAGGGAATAAAGCACAGCCCCTGGCCTCTAGGGCTTATTTATTGTGATAAGTGGTATTTGGAAGGAGGCTGCAGCACGAGGCTCTGGGTTGGCCTCCTTGAGAAAGTGGCTTTTAACTGAGATCTGAAGGGTCGGTAGGAGTTGGCCCTGGCAGGAGGCCATCTGGAGAACCGCATTAAGTGCTTGTCCCCAAGGGATTAAAGAGGTCTCTGTCCGAGCTGCCAATGGACTCCCACAGAACACTGGACTCCTAGAAGAAAAAGCCAACTGCTCAACCAAGTGATCAACATTGGCATTTCCAGGGATGTAATGAGACAGACTGACCTCCTATGCCTCCCGATGTAATGCACCAAAAAACTCATCACCTCTGTAATACCCATGCCAGAAACATGTAACCTGAACCTAACGTGAAGACATGGGAGACAAGCCCAAATGGAGGGACAGTTCTGTAAAATATTTGCCCTGTACCCTTCAAAAGCATCCGCATCATAGCAAACAAAGACAGACTGAAGAAAGCTTGTGATTCAAATAGACTGTAGAGACAGGGTTGTGTGGGCCCCACTGAGACAATTGGCAAAATTAAATATTGACTATTTATTCGATCATAGTATTGCATCCAAGTCACATTTCCTGAATTTGATCATTGTGCTGTGGAGATGTAAGATCTGTCCTTGTTCTGGAAACACAGCAAAGTCCTTAGGGTTAAAAGGACATTTTTCTGCCATTGACTCCCAGATGGATCAGAAAAAATAGAGACATAAAGCAAATGTGATGATTTAGATTCACAGACAAGACGTGGAAGTGAATCGAGTGAATGTAGATGAAAGATACACAGTTCTTTGTACTATTTTTACACTCAACTAAGTTTTTTTTTTTTTTTAATTAAAAGTCATAAATAAGTAATGAAGAAATGAGAAGCACCAAGTCCTCTCTCCGGCCCAGTCTTGCGGCCAGCAGCTCCCCATCCCACTGGTCCCCCAGAGCCCCACAGCCTCATGGCTCCCTGCCCTCCCTCCTGTGGGGAAGAGAGTACCTCTTCTGTGTTGGAGACGTTGATGAGCTTTTTAGAGTGTGCTGTGTGGCCCACCACGCCCATGTCCAGGGGGAACACAATCTCCGAGTCGGGTGCCACCAGGCACTCCTCAAGGACAGCGTCTTTGTGGACGTTGAAGAGCCGGGTGGCTAGCTCCCCAATGCCGTTTCGGGCCCTGTACATGAACAGGCTCATGCGGTCTGCCCGCAGGAGGAAGCACAGCTTCTTCATGACGTTGAAGATGCATTTCTCGGCCTGCAGGTTCTCCCGAAAGTCCCGCAGGAGGTCAAAGATGATTTCACTCTCCTCCACGCTGCTCAGCGAGTGGTAGTTGCTCAGGTCCACCGCTGCCTCCTTGGCCCCCAGCAGGTCTGAGATGACCTTAGCTCGGTAGCGCAGGTCGTAGTACTGTTTGGCAAAGCGGATATTCGAGTCCAGGAATTTTTCCACCTCCTCGGCCGTCACCTCGCCCATGGCTGGGAAGGCCAACGGTTACTCCGGTGACAGTTTTGCTGTCTGTGGCAAAACCGAGTCGAGAGTTTGCTCTACTCCAGGTCTTGTCTGTAAATCTCACCGATATGGCTGCATAGGGCAGGGAGTGAGCTTGGGAGATTAAATCATTAATATTCCCCCAAGAACAAGGATTATGAGGATCAGGGTGTTCCAGATGCCGCTGAGGCTCAGGTCGGGAGAAGGTGAGAGTTAGTTCTCTTTTCACCTTGGTCCCCTTATAACTGAGAAGAGGTTTCTGCGCAGAGCAGGAAGTGAGTTCAACTAAAAACAACACAAAACAAACAAAAAATAACACCTACGCAGAGGCTGTGGTGGCCCAGGGACCACCAACGTTTGACATTGAATCCTACCTTATTGATTGCTTTAGCAGCTTTGGCTCCTCTTGGAGAATTGGAAGACCTACTAACCATGTTCACTTTCCTCTGTGGCAGGAATGGTTAGAACTGAGAGGGACTGCCCACCAGCCCCCGGCGCCTCACCCCACCCTCTGTGCCCCCTTCCCCAGGGCCTCCCCAGTTTGGGGAGTTTGGGTTGCATGCTCACCATTCACCTGGCTTCTCTCGTGTGCATTATGGGTGTGTACTCACAGGCCCCCATCTCACAATCCCTGCATCCAAGTCATCCCCAGCTTTAGATGTCAAAGAGTCTCCAATTTTAGACTTCAAAGGGCCCTCATAACTACAGCACCTTTCCTCATCTTTCCTTTATTATAAGATACATACTCACTGGAGAAAATAAGCGAAGAGGACTATTAGTCACCCATCATCCTGCTACTCAGAAGGAATCTCTAGTTAACATTTTAGTTTCTGTCCTTTCTGTAGACGCTTAACTTTATTTAAAATCTATCAACCTCCTACCCCGACCCCGATTATTCTCTTGGCACTTTAATGTGCTTTTTCTAACATAGTCTCTACCTTCTTGGGCTGTCAGTCAGGAATGCACACAGTAGTCTAGATGCTATCAGCTCCCGTGAATCTTGAAACACCAGATTCCTTCCTGAAGGGTCCCTCCAATACCCTAGGGGAGGAGGACACTTTGTAGATGAAAAGTACTTGAGCCCACTGAGGAATGCAGGATTACAGACTGGCTGGTACTTTGAACTTGGTAAATGAACTTTAATGGAAAGCGATACTTCCTTTGTTGTAGAGTATAATCAATTCTTGGGGCACTGCACCTATTCAGCACTGCCCCTGGTCTGGGCGGTCCATGCCTCACCATAAACTTCTCCAAACACTCCCACCATAAGCGACATGAGCGCTCTGTCCAGAACGCTCCTCCCCAGCTCTTCATCCACCATCTCCTTCCCAGCCTTAAGGCCTCAAGGCCTCAGCTCACGTTCACCAGCCCTAGTTGTCTCCTCCCAATTAGTTCCCCACTGCCCCTCCCCCGTTCCTGCCTCTCATGGCATCCTACTCATTTCCACTATTAGACATTATCTTGTTTCCTTGTCTGTTGTGTGTCTTCACCTCCACATGGTGAGTTCTATGCGGGTAGAGCTGATATGTGCAAGGGGAGGGGGGGGTGGCACTTCCTAATGGGCCAGTTCAAGGGGCCTGATTTTAAACATCAGCTGAAGGGAATCTAGCTTCTTTCATGGGGAGCAGGGCTAATCATAGGGTTGGATGAGATTATTTTGTGTAATCAGTCTAGAAAAGCCCATATCCTGATAGATAGAAGCTAACAGGACTGTAGGCCCAACTATGCCACTAACGTATTCTGTGACCTTAAAAAGTCTTATCCTCTCTCAAGGCTTCCTCTGTTATCAAAATAGGAACTAAATAGTGTGTCTCTAATGTTCCTAGACCCATGACTCCAAATGGGCCTAGAATGAAAGGAGATTGGCCAGGAATGGCTGACCTCTCTGTTTTTGACCATGAGCCTTGTTAAAGGATCCTCCTGGAAGAATAAATTGGACTATTTATTTAGAAAGATCATTACTCCAAGATCCAAATTTCATAGGCGAGGAAACAAAAAAGCTTCAAAAGGTTAGGCTACTCAAATCACAGGTGATTCTTTTTTAGAATTCTTTTTATTGAGATATAACTCAAAACATAACATCGCCATTTTAAAGTGTGCAGGTCAGTGGTTTTTAGAATATTCATTATATTGTGGCGTGACTAACCTATTTTTCAGCCCCTGGTAACCACTAATCTATTTTATTTCTCTGTGGGTTTGCCTGTTCTGGACATTACACATAATCACACAATACGTGGCCTTTTGTGTCTACTTTCACTTTTTCAAGGTTCCCCCATGTTGCTGCATGTATTAGTACTGCATCCCTTTTGATGGCCATATATTCCATGGTATGGACACATCACCTTTTGTTTATCCATTTATGAGTTAATGGACATTTGGGTTATTTTCACTTTTTGGCTGTTATAAGCATTTGTGGGCAGGTTTTCAATTCTCTTGGGTTTATACCCAGAAGTGGAATTGCTAGGTCCAGAGGGGATTTTAAGACTCTGAGCTTCAAAGCAAACTAAAGTCATCCAGGGAGAGCCTGGGTGGTGTGGCTTCAATGAGAAGGCTGGAGGGACAGCCACCAAGGTCCCTGTGCTGAGTCCCTCTCCCACAACGCCACAGGTGCCATCTTTCCTGGGTCCAGATGACATCAGCCTGGGGGAATGTACGAGCCCCACCTCCCACTCCCTGTGGCCACACCCTGCTAAAGTCACACCCGCGGAGGAGTCCAGCCTGAGCTCGGATGCTGACTTTCCCAACCGGCTCTGGAAGAGGTCTGGGGAGTAATTAAAAGGGGTAGCAGAGACACACAGGCAGCCCTCTCTCCACATGGCCAAGTCTTGGTCTGTTTTTGCCAGATGAACTCTCCTGCCCACCCCCATGCCTTCCTGAGACCCCACCGCACTGAAAAGGTCCTCAGGCCCCCAGCAGTGGAAGCTGGCCTTCATGCACACTGAGACTTTTGCTGAGTGGCCTCAGGCCCAGCATTGGCACTGACCTTGAATCTCTATCGTCCCAGTAAACAGCAGTCACTCCTACCTGTTGACTCACTGAGGCCTAACCTCAGGCAACTGAAAGGTACTCTTTCAGTGACCAAACCTGATAGGCAGCTGGCAGGCAGAGTCAGAACTTGGGGGTAGCCTGGGCCTTTCGCTGACCGGCCCCCAGGCTCAGTGCTGGTGGAAGCCAGATTTGGCATGCAGCTTGGCCCCTCCCATGTGCACCCAGGCCCAGCAGAAGCCAGCAAAAATTGGGGATCGCTTTGTAGCCCCAAACAAGTAGCTCAAGGCCAGTCACAGCCAGCGCCTGCCATGGCTACTGTGGATATTAAGTGAGATAACATATTGTATAGTGCAGTATGTACATGTATAGTGCAAAGCTATGCACCCAAGTGCCTAGTAAGTTGAACTATACGAAATTGCCCCTATTAGATTATTTTTGTCCTACACAAATGGCAATTTCCTACTGTTCAATTTAACAGAAGGTATCCAATCATTAGTAGTTATCATAATTATCAAACTGGATTACCCTAAAGATAGCGAGTTCCCTGTCATTGAAGGTATGTAAACGGAAGACATGGCAAAGAGCATTCAGACATCAGCATGTAAGTAAGAAGATGAATCTGGAAGTGGCAAGTTAGTAAGAAAGCTGTTGCAATCTTTCCAGAAATATGAGGAACTAGCCTGGAGTGAAGGTTGGGAGAATTGGAGAGAAGGAAGAAAGTGAAGAAGCAAGAAGAGTGTGGAAGACCCATTGGCTGACCAGGGGTCAAGAGGCATGAGAAATGGTGGCGCAAGCCTGGGGAATCTGTGAGTTCTCGGGCCCCAGTAGGGAACTTGGCACTGAGTGCCCCCTTTCAGGACATTTTACTCAAGTTAAATTTCCCAATCAGAGGCCTTTCCCCCGATGGTTCTCCAAATCTCATGTCTCCTCGCACCATCAACTAGCCCTTAGAATGGCTAGAACAGCCTGGCTGGTCTCCACCCTCATTTTAGGCAGACTTGGTACACTTCCATGTTTCATTTGTTTTTACCCTTAACCTAGAGTTGATAGTAGTTCCAAACGGTCCAGCTACCTGTTAACTTAGTGACTTTATTCAGTTACTTGGGCTTCCTGTTGGGTCTGTCCTTGGAGCTTGGCTGGTCTGTCAAGTTCTTTTTTTTTTTTTCCACCTTGAGGGTCTAACCTAAGTCAATAGATGAGCCATGTAAAGGTTCGTCTTTATGTGCATTTTAAATTTCTGCGCATTTTTCAAAGGCTCTGATTCTGAAAGGGATCTGTAACTCAAAAGCAGCTAGGAACTTTAGGGCAATCCCGAAAAGTCAGGTAAAATTAAGTCCCTAAAAATAAGCTAAAAATAAGGCAACAGGTATAAGGGCATACTTGGGCCTTACAACTGGATGACTTTGGGTGAATTACTCAATCTCTGGTTTCAGTTTTCTCATTTGCAACTTGTGGTTAACAAGGAGACTTATTTTAGAGAGCCATCGTGAGGATTAGAGGCAATATATGGGTTGAACTTGGTTCATGGACAATTCGCAATAAATGTAGCCATTAATGATGATCATGTAAACTGAGTATGAGTCAGTGAAGTTAGGTAAGAAACAGAAGTAATGCAAATATATTTATTTTCCTATTCTTTTTAACCAAAACTTCTATTTTTCTCTTCCGAAAGTAATACATCTTTGTTTTGTAGGAAATTGAAAAAAGTTGGGTAAATAAAAAGAATAGTTACCACCTAGAGGAACATTTTGACTACATTCTTCTTTCCCAATCGTATAAATATGATTTTGAAAATAAAACTGTGATTGTGCAATATAGGTTATTTGTCACACAATATATGTAAACATCTTTACGTGCAATAAATATTTTTTACAATGTGATTAATGGCCTCAGAGACTTCCATTGGGTGGCTATAGCATAATTTATTTAACATACTTCAACTATTAGTTATTTAGGCCATTTCTAATCTTTTGATATTCTTACTGAACAATTTGTGTTGTTATATCTTGACATGTTGCTTCGTTATGTTCTTACATTCTTAATTTTTTTTAAATCTTGTCCAGAAAGACAAAACAATTTAACTACTAATTCCTTAAGAAGTTGTCCCAGCTATTCAAAACTATGAAAATTTAAATTAAAAAAAAAAGGGAAGAGTCAGCATTTTAATGGGAAGGTCATGTTCTATTTTGAATGGCCACCTTCCCCAGCACCTAGCACATCTCCCTGAAAGAACAAATCTGGGACACTGGGCTTGTGAGCACCATGAAACGTCAAATAACAGATCACTTGCTGTACCTAAATATTTGTGGCAAGAGTGAATTCTACTCCACTCCGGGTATAAGAGTCATATTTCTTTTCCCTCTCCAAGTCAAATTTTATATGTTCCAAGCCCCCATCCCATAGCGCTGACAGGATATTCAATCCTAATAATCATGGTGACTGCTGCCTCACCCCAGGGTCAAGTGAACATCTCTCAGTCTAATTCAGTCCAGCAGGGGAAAATCCTGCTGGCAGTCCACACTGCTATCACAAATGTGCCACTTGTCCAAGCTGGTGTGGATCCTAAAGACCAACCGCTTTGCTCTTTACTTGGGATCAGGGGCTGTGGCTATGGCTTCAGCCTCTCAGGGCAGAGAAAGGCCCAGATCCTTGCCATTCAAGGGTCCTGCAAACCCTATGCCCCCATCTCAATCTTGGGACGCTTTCAAAAAGCTCCTTTTCCCCTGACAACATGGCTCTCAGTCCTTTTCCTCTCCAGGACAATTCAGCCTAATTTCCCTCAAAGGTCCAAAGCAGAACAGGATCCGTTTTTGAGCCTGGGCATAGTTGCTCCCTGGCCTACCACATGGTAGCCCTGAGAGGCAAGAGATCTAGGAGGACCAAGCCCCTTTTGGGAATTAGGGGACAGAGAACAGAAAAAAAAAAAAATACCTACAATTGTTCAAAGCACTGTTTGTAATATTAAAAAAGGAAACAACACAAACTCCCTCAATGTTTAGATAAATAATTGTACACCCAAACAATAGAATACCATGCAGTTTGCCAAAGATGCGTACAATGCTATTTCCCATCCCACATGTTCTTCTTACAATTGGCTTTGACATGTCACTCATTGAGGCTTGAGGTCTATTGCCCTCCCCTTGAAATCGAGCAAGCTTTTATAACTTTGACTAACCAAGTAAAATAGGAGGAAGGCTATGTGACTTCTGAGACTAGATTATGAGAAGCTATACAGCATGCTCTTTGCTTGTAGGAATGCTGGCTCTTGAACCCTTTAGCTGACATTTAAGCACAGATGGCCCTGAAACTTCCATGGTGTGAGGAAGCCCAAACTGGCCCATTTAGAGAAAAATAGGAGCAGTCGTGAGACAATATGAGATGTCCAGATGGCCTTTGGCTGCTTTATCACCCATTCCCTGTCCCAACTCTAGCCACTATCTGACTAGAGCTCCATGAGACACCACCAGTCAACTTTTTACCAAGTTCCTGACCCACAGAAACCATGAGAAATAACAAAATTGTTGTTATAAGCCACTAAGTTTTGGAGTGATTTGTTACTCAGTAATAGATAGTCAGCCAGATATCTGTATGCACCTATATGGAACAATCTTCAATATATAATATTAATTTTTAAAAGTGTGGAATAGTGTATATTGTGTCTACTTGCTATATACACACACAGAGACACACACACACAAACACACACACACACACACACAAAACTGGTTTGTCAACCATAGGTGTTTATTAGAATCTCCTGGGAGGGGAAGCTTTAAAAACAAATAAAAAAAAACAAAACAAAACAAATTAATGCCTGATCCCACTCTACACCAACTCCATAATATCTGGGGATGTGTCCCAAACATTGTTATCTTTGAAAAGTTCTCCATGAGGTTCTGATGTACAGCCAGAATAGAAAATTGCTGCTATAGAATAACTGGGAGGAAGCATAGGAAACTGGTGCCGAGTTTACCACCAGAAGGGGACGTGGGTAAGAATGGGAAGTGTGGGAGGGAAATTTACTTTTCACTGTAAACTCTGATTTTTAAAATGTGTTTATTCTACTTGCCCATTACCTATTCCCAAGAACAATCAAATGTTTGTTAAAACGCCTATAGCAGTGAGAATGAATCAGAATAGCAAATTAGGAATAACCCATTCAATAATGAGAGTCAGTTTGGGGCCCTCTATTCTGGGGCCCCAGAGAAAGTGACCTGTTTTTCCTGTGATTAGTGGGTGTTCAGAAGTGCTGAGGAGGTGACTCTTGAAGTGGTTTCTGACCTGAAATGACTTATTTGCTGACCCAAACACCACCCTTACTCTATCATTAGTTACTCTGTGAGAGAACCCATTTGGGACAGAGTAATGACTATAATATGTGCGCCTCTGGCTGCCAGTCACCTCTGTAAACCTTAAACAAACAGAAAGACAAATGCCGGAGCTTAGGTGGGAGGGGTAAAGAGATCTGGGTGCTGGCTGGCTGGATTGCTGACCTGCTGTTATAAGGGAAAAGCAGATTATTGGCCAATTTTCCATTAGCAGTTCTCACTGCAGAAAACTGGGGCATTGATCAAGGTAAGGTAGGAGCGGCAGATCACAGTTCAATTCTACGAGACGCCAGGGATATGTCCATGGGAATATGGGGGGACCACGACATTAAATAGCCTGGCATTCTGAGCTGGAAGGGAGAGAGGCTCCAGTGGCTGACCTAAATCTTCCTCCCTAGAACCATCCCTTTGAGTTGGGTGATTGATATACGTCGTTGGCTTTTGGCATCTGACAGCTCCCCGTGGGAAAGGTCATCTCAAGATCCACTACTTGTCAGTTGTATGACCTTGTTAAGTAATTTAAGATTCTGAGCCCCAGTTTCCTCATCTGTAATGTAAATTAAAATACGTGGGATAAGAAAAAGAAAATAATAACCATTATAAAACGGAGCCAGTCTTTCATTGGTGTCTATCACATGCAAACATGGGGGTGGATTCTTACATTTGACTAACACAATGAGGGTGGTGGCTAAGAGAGGGTTTTGCAGTCAGATGTAACTGGGTTAAAACCATGCTATTATCACTCGTTAACTACAGGGCCCAGGGCAAGTCACCTAACATCTCTGAGTCTCATTTCCTTACCTATAAAGGAAGAATCATAATTTATCACCTCCTTTTGTGAAAACTCACTGTAGAATGAAATAACATAATAAATGTGAAGAGTGCATCCAGAAATAAATATCTAGCAATCGGCAGCTGTTGCCAATCTGCTTGTCTTGCAGCTTATGAATTGACAACATGCTTGACATCTATTGCTTTACTTGACCCTCTCCCAGACTCCAGGGAGAGACCATTAAGTACCCTTTAAAAGGTGAGAACTTTGATGCCCGTTGAGATGAAGTGATTGTCTCCAGGCATAAGGGGTGGAGTCGGGAGTAGAACACAGGTGTTTGGGTTCCCTGAAATGGCCTGGGACTCTGCAAGCTCTGAATCTGGGGGGTGGGTGACAGAAGTTTGAGGATCTTTTCTAGATGAAAGGGAGTTCTGTAAATGACCGTGAAGAGGTTCATTGGAAAGGGAAGCAAAGAAAGTTAACCATCTCGTTTCTTTCACAAGTCTTTTTCCATTATTACTTTGTGAACCTCCACAGGCTTCAAAAAAGGAAGAATAAACACTTTAACATGTACTTGACATCAGAATGAAGTCTAAGACATATTTTGAGCCCCAAATTTAGAATGTCATAGCCATTTTTAAGTTTTAAAAGCAGGTGAAAATATACAGATTCTTCAAAGGAAACACACACACACACACACACACACACTCCAACACAATCTTGACTAAACATCAGAACGGAACGTCTGTTCTTTGCTATATTTTCAAAAGCATCAAAGTTATTCTGCAGTCTCTTGGTAATTTGTCAGATCTGCCTGGGATTACTGTTAGGTTCCAGTCATATCTGTCTATTCGTGAAAAGTTAGAAAGAAAGAAAGAAAGAAAGAAAGAAAGAAAGAAAGAAAGAAAGAAAAGAATAGAAACTACCAATAAACTTTGGCCTTTGAATTTCAGTTCTCATTTAAAAAATAATAAAAATATCAGAGAACAGACCGTTCTGGCTGATAATTCAATCGAGAAGGCATAATAGGATGTGACTGGCAGGGAATGTGTCGCTGAGGAGAAGGCGGGCCTTCAGGCTGAGACCTGAGCCACAAGAAGAAACCAGGTAACCGACCGGTCGCTGACCTGTCAGAGAGGCCAGGGTGGGCGGAGAGCGGTGAGGGAGGAAAGAAGAGGAGGAGAAAGGGGCTGGGGCCTGGAGCATCCAGCGCCTTGAAGGCAAAGGGACGATTTCGGTTTATTTCCAATATAAATGTCAAGGAAAGCCACCGAATGGGTTTTAAAGGATCGGAATGACATTTTATATTTATTTTTACATTTCTACATTTTAAAAACAGCCTCTGGCTCTTGGGCTACTCGATGGCGAATAAGTCGCACCTGGGTCAGAGATGCGACCCAGCCGATCTTTCCCTTTCCGGGTCTCCGTTTTCCCACCGGTAAAGGGGGACGCTAAGGAACCGGGTACCCAGGGGTGGGAGATGAAGACAATGTCCGCAGCAAACACGAAGCTCATCACAGCTCTAGGCAGGCGCTTGCGCGTCGCTCTGGACACTTTCTCCACGCTACACTCTCTGGGTTACGGTGGACATTCCGTGAACGCCCACTAAGACAACGCATCGCCTCGCACCGCTGGGGCAGGACCTCCCGCAGAATCCGGGACGCGTGGCCCTTTCTGCCCGGGACAGCCAATCGCGAGGAGGAAAGCGGCCAGGGCGGGCAAGCCGTCTAGCCCGGCCCTGTCATTGGCTGGCTGCCCCGTCTCTCACTCGCTGTGCCACGTGACTGCCACGACCCGGGAGTTGCTCCGGGTTTGCTTTCGGCACACCTCCTGCGGCACCTGGTCCGGGCGCCCTAAGGCCCTAGCCGGCCTGGCCCCGCCTGCACGGGGGCCGGGAGATGGGCGGGGAAGGGAACGAGCTGGTAAAAGGGAGGCCGGCTCGGGACCCCGCTGCCTCTGCCCTCGCGGTCGTGTGTCCTCAGCTCCGCACCGCAGAGGACGCTGCGCTGGGTCTCAACGCGCGGGGTAGCCCAGGTGAGAATTAGGGAGGGGACGCGAGAGCAGGGGAGGGAGCGATGCCGGTCTCTACGCTGCCGGCCGCCCGCTTTTAGTGTCGTCCTGGCCTGCGTCCTGGGCGTGCGAGGAGGAAGCCCGGACCAACGGTCGCCGTGGGCGTCGATGCCGGGCAGGGGTCAGGCTTATTTCCTGGGGAGGCGGAGGCGGCGGCTAGGCAAGTGTCAAAACCCTCTCCTCCTCCCTCCCTACCTCCCACTAGGGAAGCATAGCCCGCATCACACCCAGTGCCGCCGCACCTGGCTGGTTAAAAGTGTTGCCCTTCGGACCCAGGTACCTGGGAGCATATATCTGGGAGGCATTTCGAATCCACGTATCTGGGAACAGGACCCAGGAGGATGAGCTGCCGCCCCTACCCTCTCCCCCCCCCCCCGCCCCCACAGATGGGGAAACTGAAGCCTGGGTCCTGGAGAGGACTAGATTATCTTGGTTTTTAAAAACCATACACCCGGTTAAGTACAAATCAGGACCTTCTTGGAAATTCATAGATTCTTAAGTTGAAATTCTTTTCCTGGGTAGATGAAGACACTGAAAGGACAAAGAGAGGACCAGGACCTTGCCTAGAATTACATAGCAAGTTGGCAGCCAGCACTTGTGCTCCCAGACTCGGACTGTCTGGCCCTTTCCTTGCACCAAATGGGGGCTGCGATGAGTTAGGATTATTCAGGACTTAAACTCTTGACTGGTACCTAGTCTGGCGTGCCTACCCGGACGCCCCTCATCTCTCGCCACGCCAGCGACCGCTTGTCCCTAGGGCTCTTTATGTGAAGGCTGGAACTAATGTGGTATTCAATATGGGGTTAAGCAGAAGATCTTGTTTTCGAAACTGAGTCCGTGACCAACGGAGAGCCAAACCTGTGGGAAAAATTAAATTGACTCCATTTTTTTCCCCCCTTCAGGAGTCTTAGGGGACAGAGACTATTACTATCATTTATTGAGCAAATGCTGTATGCCAGGCACTATGCTAGGTACTTGACTTGTGTTAGCTCTACAACAACCCTGCAAGTTAGAGGATGCTACCCCCATTTGACAAGTGAGAAATTGATGCTGAGAAAATGGTGATTTTTACCCAGTGCCGTACATACAGCTGTTGAACAGGATAGCTGGAATCTGTCTGACACCCATCACACCCAATATTTCTCCAATTCCGAGCTTAATGGCTCAGAATCATCCAGGGTGCAGAGTCTTAGCATCCCAGGACTTGCCCGAGAACCTGCATTTTAATAGCTCTCTGGTTTAATATCATTGTATGTACTCTATGTAATTAATAGCTCTCTGGTTTAATATCATTGTATGTACTCTATGTAATGTGCTGCCTCCCAGGGGAAGATCTAGAAATGGCACATTCAGGGCTCTGCTGAGATCTAGAGTAGATTTATGAGGAGTGATATTTGAGCATTGACATAACTTTTAGAGAGCACAAACTCCAGGCAAATGCTTGCCAAACCGTATGATTTCTTGACACAAGTCTTGTGTTTGAGGGAGGGGGAAGTAACTCCTTTTTCTTTAACCCATCGCTGCTATAAACTATTATGCATTCACTCAACAATACTTGCTACGAATTTACTTGAGGGTATTAGTACAGTTCTGAATAAAATGGAGCAAGTTACTGCTCTTGTGGGAAAGACAGACAATTAACAAAAAAGGAAAAGCATGGTAGGAGGTAGCGAGAGGGTCAGGGAGAACAATAAAGCGAAGGAGAGAAGACAGGAGTGCAAGGCAAGGATGAGATGAGCTCAGGAGGGAGGCATGGTGGTGTCCGAGGTGCTTTTTCACACGCCATGTTTAGGAAGGAACTGACGGCAGGCAGCAGCGGAGAAAAATCCCAGCTGTCCAGTTAGAGGGGCGGCAAAAGGAGGTGGAGGCAACAGGCTGCTTGGCTTGTGCGATTATTCTTCGGGATACAAATGATTTTAACCAAAATGTAGCTACAGATGTAAATTTCCATAATCACTCCTAATAGGAAAAGAAAGTGCAAATATTACCCATGCATTTGCGTAGTATGAAAGACAAAATAATGTCATGCTTAATTCTTTTACCAAACCTGTTCAAGCAGTTTGTTCTCTTCACTAATTAAGAATAATAACAATTACTCAGAAATGAGTGGAGCACTTGGCCATAGAGCATGGCTTTGAACTCTCTCCTGAAACCTCTTGGCAAAGAAACACATTTGGGGGCCATGTGGTGTTTTAGAAAGAGAGGTAAGCTTGGAAATTGGAAGATGAGGTTTGGGAACCTGGTTCTACCAGTTGCAAGTGACAAAACTTTGAGTTTTCTCATATTAGAGGTAGTAATTCGTACGCCATTCTCGGACTTACTAAGGTAAATGGGAGGTGTGTATGAAATCTTTTGAAAAGCAGCAAATTACTGTGCAAGGAACCATTTAATTCTTTGATCATGACTTTACATTGGTATTTTCTTCTTGGATGTTTTATTATTTTGCCTTATATTGGGCTTTATACTAGAATCAGTATGTCATAGTGCTTGTAGTACTGATATAAAAGCCTTATGTTGGTTCTTTTTGCATCATAGACAAATGAACAATGCTAATAATTTGTGATAATAGAAAATAAAGGAGAGCTTTTTTTGGTCTTCATTATGCTTACTTGAAACTTCACCTATGTATTCATTTCCATGAACATAGGTATATCAAGTGCAAGGCCCGGTGCTAGTGCTGGGGTATGTGGAAACCAGGATGGCTTGGCACCTGCCCTTCGGTATATATTCTGGTTTCACATAAACTTAATTATGTATAATAAACATAATTATACATAATATACTGGGGAAGCACAGCCCAAGAAGTTCCCACCCCTTGTCCTCATTTGGACACCTTGTAGAAATCTCAAACCTATGAAACCTAAAGCCAGACTCTTTGTGTCTCCTATCTTCGCGTTTCTTCCTCCTTTCCCACCCACCATCCTTCTTTTTGTGTGGGCCACCTCAGAATTCATCTGACGTGTGTCCATTTCCTTTAAGCCCCAGAAGAGGCAATGAGATAATACATAATTATTTATCAAACGAATGATAGAGTAAATGATTTTTCTCAAAAACGTTCAGAGCCTACACACTGCTGGCAGATTAAAACCTGCTTTCCTCAACCTGCCAAACAAGGCCTGTCACCTCTCCCCCGGGTGGCCCCCTCTCCCACTAATCTCCCACGTGCATGGGTAGTTTAAACATGCCATTCTAATCTCTGGTTCTTTGCCTCCAACCTCAGAACTATTGCTGTTTTTGTTTTCTTCTCTCTAATCGATTTTTCCCAGTCCTTATCTTTTCAACTCTGGCCTGGACTTCAGAGCCCAGGTGAAATACGTTCCTTCCTGGAAGCCTTTCTGAATGATGACAGCTCTCTGCAGATTGCTCCCTGGCTTAGATGCTATGATCTGAGTCTGCAGCCGAGGTTTTATTTAGCAGGGAGGTTGTAGCATACGTACACAGTTCGAGCGAAGCGTGAATATGAAACTGTTATGTTTCAGAGGCAGACTTTGTCATTCCCCTCTGGAAGCTGTCGTCCTCTGGAAAGGTGTTTCAGTTTTACAAATTGCAGAACTATTAGGTACAATGCTATGCTGTAATTACTTACCAGAAGTAGGCATTGTTTCACTTATATTCGCACATTTTCAAATAGAAGTTGGCTGACACCACCAGGCTCTTGGACTGTCAGTAATTCACATGGGAAATAATACCAGTGCTGCTCTTCAGTCACCTGCCTAAGACCACTATTTGTTATGTGCCTAATTAAAGAAGAAAATACAGAAATGTCTTTTCTTTAATATTGCCTAAACTGCCATTATATGTTAATATGTAAATGCATTTTTCAAATATTTTGTTGGGGTTTTTCTCCCATTCCTGCAGGGTAATGTGGAAGGTTCAAATGTTTTCCTCTTGGGTTAGTCCTTTCTGAATTATTGATGTTAATTAAGGAGGAAGTTAGCCTGTTGTGTTGAACTTCATGAAATGTATAGTTGTATTCCAGCCTTCTTAAGATGGAAGTCGGACTGCAGATTGTATTCTAAGGATAAACACTAATTTCTTCATCTTCCTTAGCAAATGGTGGATACTATAATTGAGAGCAGTAACAGGCTTGGGGAATGAGAGGATTTTTGTGCACAAGAATATTTGAAAGATGTGTTCTAAAGTAGATATTTTCACTTATAAATCAATCTTGCTTTGCATCCACCGTTTTCTGTATTAGAGCTACATGTTTAGTGGTCGTCTTAGTTCCTACTTTGGAAAGCATAGTGTGGATACTTTTAAAGATGAACCAGCATTGAGCTTGCTCTCAAGCTTAATTTGTATGGAGGTCATACCTACCATTTAATTTAAGATAATTTTTAATGTAGTTTCATATAGTTTTGCATTTTCAAATAGGTTCTAGCCCTGGCTGGTGTGGCTCGGGGGGTTGAGTGCTGGCTTGCGAACCAGAGGGTTCAATTCCCAGTCAGGGCACATGCCTGGGTTGCTGGCCGGGTCCTGGTTCGGGGTGTGCAAGAAGCAACCACACATGGATGTTTCTCGCCCCCTCTTTCCCCGTTCTTTCCCCTCTCTCTAGAAATAAATAAACTCTTTTAAAAAATAAAATAGGTTTGAAAAAGTAATAAATACAGTTTCCAGGACAATTTTAGGGGATGAATAGGATAGGTAAGGAGACTGTAGACAGTTTTGGGGTTAAGACTGATGACAAAATATGTTCGACTTCTAGGTCTGTTTGTGAGTAAATACCCACGTTTCCGAGAGCTAGAGATGGAAAATGACCATGGCCATAAGTTACAGACAAAAGGGTTGAGTATAAGTTTGTGAATATTAATATTAGGTTATTTTGGGTGGTAGGTAGGTGAACCTAGGTTATGTAGAGTAGCTAAATTCTTAAGTGCCTAAAGTTAGAGAAAACTAGTTAGGTAGGTGTTAGGAATAATAAGTACCATGCTCGGGTGGGTGGGGAGGGGGACAGAGGGGAGCAAAAAAGGGATGGATGTAATACAACAACAATAAAATTTAAATAAATAAATAAATACCATGCTCAAAAAAGAGCTATTCTTAGAGTCCTAAATCTGGACTTTTATTACCAGCTGCGTCACTTATATACTAAGTGAATTACTAAATCGGGCAGGTCCTTTCACTTTATAATTTATTTATATATTTAAAATGGGCTTATACACAGCATGTAGTTGGGCCTTATATTTTTTCATCCAATCTGAGCATCATCTGTCTCTTGATTGGAATGTTTAACTCATTCATATTTAGTATGATATATGTTTGGATTAAATTCTAACATCTTGCTAGCTGTTTTCAGTTTGCTCCATCTGGCTTTGATCTCGCTCTCATTTATTCCTCTTTTTTTGCTTTCTCCTGGGTTAATTGAGAATTTTTTATGATTCCATTTTATCTATGCAATTACAGATAACAGTTGACATTATGTATACCTTTAAAAAATTGACTGGTTACCCTTGAATTTACAATCTATATCTTTAATCAGAGCCTACTTTCAAATAATATTATGTCACTACACATTTAGTGTAAGACTTTACAATTCCCAATTTCCCTTCCCATTTTTCATGCTTCTATTTTCATATATTTTATTTTGTAAGCTATAAACAAAATACATCCTTATTTTTGTTTTGAAATTTATCTTTCAAACAATTAAAGATTTTTAAATAAAAAATGGACTTTATTTTATCTTATCTTCCTATATTTGTGTAGGTCTGTGTTTCTACTGCTGGCATGAAGTCCTCTTAGTGTTTGAAAAAGTTTTTATTTCTCCACCTTTTGAAAGATATTTTTTCTGGATATGGAATTATGTATTAACAGTTATGGTTCTGTGATAAAGCCAACTTCTGGGTTGTATGATTTCCAATAAGAAGTATTTTTACATTTTTATATTTGTTCCTGTGTATGTAATGTAGTTTTTTATTCCCCGCTTTGGCTGTCTTTAGGATTTTGTCTTTTCTTTTGTTTTTTTTTTTTGTTTGTTTGTTTTTTTCCAAAGATTTTATTTATTATTTCCAGAGAGAGGGGAAGGGAGAGAGGCAAAAAGAAAGAGAAACATCAGTGTATGGTTGCCTTTCACCTGCCTCCAGCTACAGATCTGGCTGGAGACCTGGTTTGCAACCTGGTTATGTGCCCTGACTGGGAATCGAACCAGCAACCTTTGGGTTTGCAGGTTTTAGTATTTCTTATGCTTCTTTTGCATATCTTAGGTTTGGAAAAGCCTTTTGACCCAGAAATCACTAAGAGCTGTTCCAGGACTGAATGACAGGACATGAGATGTGCACACAGACTAGGCTGGCCTGAAAGCAGGAAGTGAGAAAAGAGGTACAGACACATTGAGGAATGAAGACCTGCTGTGTGTGTCCACCAACCTAATTAACTTGCTCAGAGTAAGTGGCCATCTAAATCTATTCATTTGTTCCTCACCTACTTAACAAGACCATCAAAGAAATGATTATTTTACTCCGATTTAGTGAAAGAACGTTTCATCATAAACAAAATTAATGTGGGTTACTTTCCTATATCTTGTACTGTTAAATGGCTCATGGGTCACATCTTGATCATGTTGGATTCATGGAAGTTCACAAGGGCCTATTTTTCTGTCAATCGCAAAACAAGAAACTTCTTGAGTCCTTCACCTATGATATTTTATCTCTGTCTGGCTACAGTGATTAATCTGTTTATTCATTTATTCTTTCATTCAAACATTTTGCAAGCCTGCTGCCTTAGAGTTACTTACCATATGACATTCATTGGTGATTACACTGATGAACAAGGTGCCCTTTCCTCCAGGAGCTGAAGCAGCTCCCACTTCGCAAATACAAGAGTGCAGTTAGTGCTATCACCGAGGTGCAAATTGCTACGGGACATAGCGGGTGTAATGATTCATTTGGGCTTAGAGAGCTTGGTCAGGGCATTCTGTGTGAGGCTGCATTTTAACTGGGTTTCAAAAACAATTAGGATCTTGACAAGCAGAGGGAGCTGGTTGGCCGCACTAAGTTAGCGGGCAGCTAGCACAAAGACATGGTGTTGTGAAGTATTTGGTAAACAGTTTATTCCTTTTTTCTTTCTTTACTCTTATTATTAGATTCTTGTTGTTGTTGTTGTTGTTGTCATCGCTTCTTTTCTTTTGGGTAATTTTACCTTCTTCATTTCTCTAAAGTTATTAATGGAAGGTCTTAGTGCTAGTTTAAGACCCAGTGATGTAGGATCACCTGGTTACCCTCCAAGGGCAACGGTTGACCTCTGTTCAGGGTGTGTACTTACACTAGTAAAGCGAATCTTTATTTACATGAACAGGGCAGCTGTGACTCAATACTAGAAGGGAGCAGAATAGATCAAAACTTTCCAGAGCTTATAGCAGACACTTGCCCCACCAGTCCACCCCATGCCCTTGACATTGGTTTGCTTCAGCATCTCTCACCAACTCCTCTCTCCTCTTTCCTACCAAGCAGAGGAGTGGTGTTCAAAGACCTAAATGCATTCTGTCTTAGTTTCTTTCTTTCTCCCAAAACCTTTATTTTTACTCTTTCACTTGCTTTTTCTTCTTTATGTCTATTTTTCAACATGAGGGAGTTATATACTACCCCCCTCAAAAGAAGACCATTTTCCTGTTTCAGGACCTTGCAGGTAGAGCTGGAGGTTTGGGACCAGATCCAGTTTTGCAGCATATCTGGCGGTGAAAAACCTGAAAAGAAGACAGCAGGCAGAAAGGAGGGAACAGGCCTGCCTGACACCATTTCCAGAGAAAAAACTATTGAGGGATCCAGGCAGGGATGGAGAAGAATTCTTGAATGATTCATACTCTCGGGATGTCCTGTATCCAGTGAATTACTTGCTTTGACTTGGCTGTTTATGGTCTGGTTCTTTTTCTTTTTCCTTACCAAGATAAATGAGGCTCAAAAAAGGAAAGTGAATATAAAATAGCTACTCCAAAACTAAACTCCTCTTAACTCTCATGAATGACAAGTAGGGCTGTCCAGATGTTGAGCACCGAGAATTATTTAATCAGCTAACTCTGTTATTTTCTCTGGGGTAGGAGGCGAAAGCATCTGTCTCCAGAAATGTCCTCAGAAGATGCAGAGCAACCTGGCCTTTCAGCCAAGGACTCAGTTGAAGGAAATGGCCAGTATAGTCCTCCGTCATCTAAGATCCATGTGGAGCTTGAAAAGGAATCAAGTGCTGACTTCAAGCAATTGAAGGCCACTAATCAATGCAGGCGTTATCCTAGGATCCACATGGAACCTCAAGAGAAATCAGATACTAACTTTAAACAATTCGTCACCAAAAAACTACAGAAGATTTGCCAGTGCAGTCCAACCAAAGCCAAAAATACGATTTTTGGTTTCCTCCCTGTCTTGCGATGGCTCCCAAAGTATGATCTGAAGAAAAACATTTTAGGAGATGTGATGTCCGGCTTGATTGTGGGCATCTTGTTGGTGCCCCAATCCATAGCCTACTCCCTTTTAGCAGGCCAGGAACCAATCTATGGTCTGTACACATCCTTTTTTGCCAGCCTAATTTATTTCTTATTGGGGACTTCTCGTCACATCTCTGTGGGCATTTTTGGAGTACTGTGCCTTATGATTGGTGAGGTAGTTGACCGAGAACTAAACAAAGCTGGCTATGACACTGCCCATAGTGCCTCCCCTTTAGGGATGGTTTCGAATGGGAGCATATCATTAAACCAGACATCAGATAGGATATGTGACAGGAGTTGCTATGCAATCGCAGTGGGCAGCACCGTGACGTTTATGGCTGGAGTTTATCAGGTAAGAAACAATGGAATGAGGAATTGTTTCTGGTAAAAGAAATCACTATGCATGAAATCTCAGATCTGTAAGGGATCTTAGATACCACAGTAATCAAAGCTGTCACTCACTGAATGCACAGGATTTGTGAGGGGTACACCCAACATTCAAACCCTAGGTCCTCTCTCTAAGTAAGATAAGGCTGTTTCTCTTTTCTCCACCCGAGGGTGCCGCTTAACCAGATTTCAGTCAGCCAGATTTTAATTATCCGGTGGTAAAATTTAGACCAGAAAGGGACCCCAGACCACCTAGTACAACTCTTTGATTACGTATGTCAAGAAACATTGCATTGCTTGAGGTTACACATGGTTGATTATTGGCAGAGTCAGCATTAACAGGCCAGAATGGTAACAGAATGGGGGTGGGGAGAGGACACGTGCAGTTTTTCAGGTCATACATGACCACCTCCTTTTGCCTTTAGAATTTCGAAAGGTAGTAGTTCTCCTGAACTGTTGCAGAGGGGAAAAGTAAAGGAACACAATTTTATAGTGTCAGCCAGGGGAAAGGATAAGAAATGAAAGTCTTCTTGGGTCGCCCATAGAACCCACTAATACGCCACTACCATTATGTCCCTCCCTGCTTTTTGGCACCCAGGAGTCAGTGGTGGCATTAAACCTCTGTTATAGGCATTTGGAACCAATAAGTGAAGAGCAGCTCACTTTATTTGATGCTTGCATGAGAGGAGATGGCGAGGAGGTGGTGTACAGAGGGTTGTAGGAATTCTAAGGTTCTGTTTCATTTGGGTTAATTAGTACTAGTGGGCTTAGCCCACAGTTAAAGGAGCCGTGTCTCTGAAACAAGAGGATTGATATGTGATGGCATTTTTTCTAGCTCTGACATTTTATGATGCTCTGATGGTTGTCACCATGCAAAAATAGCCAGGGTAATATAAGATTTAGAATCTCTTTTCTATTTATATTTAACACTTGCATCTCCTTCCTTCCAGGTAGCAATGGGCTTCTTTCAAGTGGGCTTTATTTCAGTTTACCTCTCAGACGCCTTGTTGAGTGGATTTGTCACTGGTGCCTCCTTCACTATTCTTACGTCTCAGGCCAAGTATCTTCTTGGGCTCAGCCTTCCCCGGAGTAATGGCGTGGGCTCGCTCATCACCACGTGGGTACATATCTTCAAAAACATCCACAAGGTCAATATCTGTGATCTCATCACCAGCCTCTTGTGCCTTTTGGTTCTTTTGCCAACCAAAGAACTCAACGAGCGCTTCAAGTCCAGGCTTAAGGCACCGATCCCCACCGAACTCATTGTCATTGTGGCAGCCACCTTAGCCTCTCATTTTGGAAAACTGAATACGAAGTACAACACCAGTATTGCTGGACACATTCCCACTGGGTTTATGCCCCCCACAGCACCGGACTGGAACTTAATTCCTAGTGTGGCGACAGACGCAATAGCTATTTCTATCATTGGTTTTGCTATCACTGTATCACTTTCTGAGATGTTTGCCAAGAAACATGGCTACACGGTCAAAGCCAACCAGGAAATGTACGCTATTGGCTTTTGCAATATCATCCCTTCCTTCTTCCACTGCTTTACTACCAGTGCAGCTCTTGCAAAGACGTTGGTTAAAGAATCCACAGGCTGCCAGACTCAGCTTTCCGGTGTGGTGACAGCTCTGGTGCTTTTATTGGTCCTCCTGGTAGTCGCTCCTTTATTCTATTCCCTTCAGAAAAGTGTCCTTGGTGTGATCACTATTGTAAACCTCCGGGGAGCTCTCTGTAAATTTAAGGATCTGCCCAAGATGTGGAAGGTTAGCAGAATGGATACTGTTATCTGGTTTGTTACTATGCTTTCCTCTGCCCTGATAAGTACTGAAATTGGCTTGCTTATTGGGGTTTGTTTTTCTATGTTTTGTGTCATCCTCCGAACTCAGAAGCCAAAGAGTTCCTTACTTGGCTTGGTGGAAGAGGCTGACATTTTTGAATCCATGTCGGCTTACAGAAACCTTCAGACTAAGCCGGGCATCAAGATTTTCCGTTTTGTAGCCCCTCTCTACTACATAAATAAAGAATGCTTTAAGTCTGCTTTGTACAAAAAAACCCTCAACCCAGTCTTAGTGAAGGCAGCTCAGAAGAAGGCAGCCAAGAGAAAGCTCAAAAGAGAGACACTGGCTCCTGGTGGAATCCAGGATGAAGTTTCCGTGCAACTTTCCCATGATCCCGTGGAACTCCACACCATAGTGATCGACTGCAGTGCCATCCAGTTTTTAGATACAACAGGGATCCATACGCTGAAGGAAGTTCGCAGAGACTATGAAGCCATTGGCATCCGAGTCCTGCTGGCACAATGCAATCCCTCTGTGAGGGATTCCCTGGCCCGGGGGGAGTATTGTAAAAAGGAAGATGAAAACCTCTTCTATAGTGTGCATGAAGCGATAGCTTTTGTGGAAGAAAATCAAAATCAGAAGGAAGTGTGCGTTCCCAATGGTCTGAGTCTAGGGATCAATTGAATAAGGTGGAAGGAAGAATAACACTGAGAAGCTTGCATACTTGAAATTTGAACTTACCAGCTAGGCATTATTCTTCCTTGGAAGCTGATGGCCTTTGTAGATCCACAAGTGCAGCAGAGCTTATTAGGCAAAGTCCAGAAGAAGACAATATTGTGGTTGCCAGCTTTCTTGCAGAGAGGAGGTATTCTTGCAATTAACTGTCTGTTGAACGGGACGGTAGAGTAGCCCTAAAATTTCACGGCCATCCTCTTTTAGGAGACATGCTTTTGGATTCTTCCTCCTCCAGGAGTGAAAGGGACAAAGTTGGCATTTACACTCGACGTGCTGGACCCTGCGTGATATGGCTCTTTGGAGAGGGAGTGGGAAAGGAGGCAGGGAAAGGTGTTGTGCCGCTTTTGTCCCAGCAAATCAAGAGGCCTCTGGAGCACAAGGTAATCACTCCACAAGTTGTTTTCTTACATGTGCTTCTCCATACCCAGTTCTCTGCAACCCAGAGGGCAGTAGGATCTCTGGCTTTTCATAGGAAAGCACCATTCTTACCTTAAAGCAGGAACCGTGGGTCGAGGCCTATCAGGAGTCTGATGGCTGAGCATGTTTGTGAAATCCTATCAGCCAGCCTCCCATTATACAGAACACACTTTGTAATACATTTGATTCTTTTAGTCATGCCTATTTTAGGGCAAGTAGGGAAGCAAAGAGCTCTTCATAATCAGCAAAAATAATGGGACTCCTTCCTGTCTTTTCTGTGATCTCTCTTCCTGTTTGTTCATATTTCTCTACCATTAAGCTGTATTTTAGCTTTCACTAATTTAGTTTATTTCTCATAGTATCTGTTCTAAACTATTATGTCTGATTACCAGTGATAAGCTTGCCAGAGAAAAGGCAGAATGCTGACCTTGTGATCCTGTACAGTTTTAAATGAGCTTGAGGCAGATGGTTGAGGATGGATTGCAAATAGGAATGCTTGACAGCAGTTCCCTTAATGTTTGTTTCCGTAGCAGT
Organism: Noctilio leporinus; assembly: GCA_004026585.1. Lineage (NCBI taxonomy): Eukaryota > Metazoa > Chordata > Mammalia > Chiroptera > Noctilionidae > Noctilio > Noctilio leporinus. Next base: position 140,207 of record PVIW01000517.1, read on the forward strand.
GATTTTTGCCCTGCCCATGGCATTTCAGCTAGGGTCAGTTGGGGATTGACAGTCTTTCTCAAAGAAAAGGTACAGTTGATCTTTCCTCTTCAAGAAAAATGATTGTAACCAATTGAAAAGAATACACGGGCCCTGGCTGGTGGCTCAGTGGATAGGCACCAGTCTGTGAACCCAAAGGTCGCTGGTTCAGTTCCCAGCCAGAGCACATAATCAGGTTGCAAGCCAGGTCTACAGTCAGATTTGTAGCTGGAGGCAGATAAAAGGCAACCATACATTAATGTTTCTCTCCCTTTCTTCCTCCTTCCTTGCCCTTCCCTATAAAAAATAATGAATAAAATCTTTTTTAAAAATGCACAGAAGCTTCCAAAGGAACATCAATAATTAATTTGAGATGTTTTAGTGAAAACAAAGCTAATGCTTACTGCCATGGACTTACTGATGTACAATGGATATTGATGACAGTTTTTAACTCTTTGGGCCACCTAAAACTATTATGCAAAAGGATTTAGAAGCATCATCTTCATACAGCTCAATTATTTATGATAGCTAACCACAGGTTACGGCTATAGGAAGAGTTGCTTTTGAAAAGCAAGAATGTCTGACATTGAAATCTTACAGGTCTGCACCTGGATAAGTGAGGGGAAAAAACAGGCCTTCTACAGCCAGGAGACTAATTTATGTGAGACTGAAACACTTAGCTACACCATTGAAAACAGGCAAAATAATATTTGCAAAGGCACAAAATTATTTGTTAACCTGCTCCTACATTTCTAAACAATTTAAACGTTTATGAGAAACAAACCCTACATGTAGGGCATCCATAAACTACTAGTGTTGCTTTTCTATTGGTAGAACTGTGTTCTTTCTGTTACTAAAGCAATTTCTCTGTAGAAAACCTGGATTTTTTCTGCTAGGTGATTGACATCATGATTAAATGTAACAGCATCCTGAATTTTTGACATCCTTTTAGAATGTAAGTGTAGAATTTCAGAAATGTTCACTCCTGTTTGTATTTGTGGTTTGGGGGTTTTGTTTGTTTGCTTGTATTTTTTTTTTTTTTTAATTTTATTGTTGTTGTATTACATCCATCCCCTTTTTGCTCCCCTCTGTCCCCCCACCCACCCACCCATTCCCCCTGTTTGTTTGCTTTTAGATACTATTTGCATATTCTGTCCACTCTTATGAATGGCAATAGCAAAATCATAGTGTCTTGGTCAGTCATTTGTTTTTAATCCATCTTGCCTTTCTCCCCCAAGTCAGGTTTGAATTCAGACCATTATAAATGTCTAATGCCATGTGAGAGTAGAGTACATGTTTAATACAACTCTATAATTTACCAAACACTGGCACAGGCAGAAAAGAATTCAGTTCAAAGAATTTGAAAAACTCTTTAGAAGAATATAGTAACAGAATTTGACTTTTACCAAACAGTCTTCTCTATACGTGGATATAGACAGTTCTGGAGCCTTATGTAATTAGCAAATTATTGAAGTGTGCTCTGGTTTATGCCTCTCCCGCCCAAACAAGAGATTCTGCTTTTGGCAGCCAGCTGTAAAAACACTTAAGATTTCACTAGAATTTGTATCTTACCTTCTCTGCTGTGTTGAGATCTGCCTATATGTACATGCTTTTACAATGTTTTTGCTGGTATTTAAAGAAATCAAATCTGAAACCAGAGCATAATTCACCAGCAAAATTAATGTTTTCATTTGCTTTCCAGCTCAAAACTTTGGACTTTCAGTTCATATTGGGTGATATATTACAAACTTGATTAATATAAATATCTTGCTTACTCTAAAATTTAGGTCTAAATGAAATATTTGTCTCAATGCTTATTGAACAATGTACAAAATCCTATCTTAAAAATGGTGATTTCATTGAAACGTGTTGCGTACACACTTAATGGTTGAAACTTTGCAACCTTATTTATCTTTAGACTTGTTACAGTTCAGAGGGGTGGACTGTGCTCATCCATGGAAAGATGAAAGATTAACGTTAAAAGAGGGGTGACGGGAACAGACCATTGAAAAGACCATCTGTGACTCCTGGAGAAAACTGAGGGGCTCAGTTGAATAGGATCCAGTCGCTGGTGAGCCCCACCTCGGTTTGAGAGGCAGGTCAGAACCACTGGGTTCTGCCTCTAGAAAGGGAGGGAAAGAGGTGACAAAGGTGGAATTGCCCAGGATCACGCAGCAGCCAGGGGTGGGACAAAGCTCCAGGCTGACCTACTCTGGCCACTAGTGACTGCTGCGCTATCTGTGCCTCTGATGGCTGGCGTCATTGACAGGTGTCTAGTTGACACTTCCTTTTATAAATTTTTAATTGGGACCAAAAGAAAAGAAGATTTGGGCAATCTAACTTAGCTCTTAAACTATAATAAACATTGAAGCCAAATTTATTGCTAAATATACAGTATGGTAAATGGTGGTCTTTAAACATTTATTGGGTTCTCTTAGTAATTTGTCACTTAACACGTTGTCTGTATGTTAGCTCTGATCTTAATATAAAACAGAAAAGGACGGCAGTGAATTTCCTGGGAACTGAAAATTGAGTGAAGTAATAATGACAAATTCAAGGTCTGTGACCCTTACTGTTTTTAATGACTTGTTTTCCTCTACGTAGTGGTATAGATGAGCTGTCAGTTCTTTTTGCACCAATGTAGATAACAGCTCCAGTGCTTCCTGAGGACCTCTACCTCTGCAGGAGGCCAGGGCTGTGTGCCAGATGCTGGGACTGTGATAGTAAAACCAGGAGGGCGGGCTGTATGGTAGCTTTACTGGGTGGCACATAGTGGCACTTAGAGATGTTTTTTGGGGGAGCTGAGCCTGAGCTGAGGTCTGAACAGGAGGCGGGCAACTGAGACAAACAAGGAGTCACCAATGCCCTGGTCTGTTCAGGGAATGATTCCACAGTGACATGGTCAAAACCCAAAGGAAAGGATTTTGACTTGGTTTAATTTTTCTGTTCTTTAATGTTTCTCTCTTCTTTTTTTTTCCTTCTAGTAGTTTCTTTATCCACTCTAGTGATGCCTTGTTCGAAACTGGGCTTAAAAATAGCAAAAGGAAGAGATTGGATCTAGAAAGCTTTTAGGCCTTGAAGTCATCTGGCTTTTTTCTCTGTGTAAGGATTTTTGATAATCATGAATGGAATCATTAATTTGAGTGCTAATAACATTAATGCAAATTGTAATGAAACAAGCCAAAATAATACACCAGCTGAGTTATCATAGCCTACTACAGTGAAATGCTATTGAAATACTCTTTTAAGTTTTTCAAAACAGTATTTTCATTTTTTAAAACAATATATTAGTAACTAGGAATGGAGGAATTAGGTGTGGGAGTGGGGAAGATTTATTTATATAAGGAAACTTTTATCCTGACAAGGACTTTTTAAAAAGTGTTTTGCACTTTACAGTTAGGAAAATTAAATAATTGAATTCATGGGGGAGAGGTATGTATTTTCTTTTTCTCAGTGATATAAAGTAGGAAGGAAATATTTAATTATGAAAACTGGAATGAAGGACACCAAAGGCTTTTCTTGGAGATACCAGTTTATAAGTCTGGAACCAGGTATAGAACCTTTTTTGGACTTGAATTATGAATCTGAAAAAGGCTAAATAATCACAATCTTATTACAAAGTAACAATGGCTAAATTTCTAACTGAAAGGTTTTTAGTTGGCAAACAAACAGGCAGCCTAAGCCAGGAAGTATTAACTGCAGGTTGAGTAAACTTATTTTAAGGTATTCTCTTCCCCCTACCACATCCCATCTCTAAAATAATAAGATACAATACTTGAAGTCAAACAGCGGTTGCCTTTTCATTCAAATCAGTTGGGAAATTACTGTTTGAATTCTGATGCTGCTATTTCTCAAAAATTAGTGTGAATAAACAAACCTATATAAATTACTACCTTTTTTTGTCTCCTCTGCAATTTTATATACAAATCAAGACAATATCAGATGAACTCAAATTGTGAGCCTTTGTCTATTCACTGAAGAAGTAACTGCCTTTTTTTTCAATCATTCATGGCCAATGACATTTACGAACATATTTTGTACAACATACATCTTTTTTAATTAAAGCCAGTGCCTTGATGTTATCCCACTAAATCATGCTTAACTTAATCTCTGTGGGATGAGAGAGTTAGTGATGACTGCAGCCTATTGCAGAAGTGGAAGAGTTGGTTAACAGCAGAGCCTTTTCTTCTGGAAGGATATGTTCATGATGTTTACTACCTAAGATCTCATATGTGTTAACATCTAGAGGTGTTATTTGTTTGCTAATAAAGTTATGCTAATAAAAGAATTCTGTGTCTAAATTATTTAACTGCAAGGGTGGGATCTAATTAAGAAATACATTTAGGTCACCAGTGAGCTTTAAAATACTACCTTTTTACCTTTGGAGAGTGAGTGATTCAGTCATTAGTTTTGCCCAACTGTAACAAGTGGTTCTGTCCTTATAAAAAGCCGTAAAGTGGAAGAAAGCCGATTCTTTTTCTTTTTGCTTGTGGTCCTGAGGAGTAGGTTAACCCTTTGGAGACTCATTTTTTTCCATCAGTGAAGAGGGAAGGAAGATTAGATTCCCTGAGGACCCTTTCAGTTTTCATGTTGCATGACTTCTATTGTATGCCATGTGGGAACTAGAAACCCAAATCTGACTCATTTTACTACTGCCCAGCCTCTGAATTCTGGTAAGAGAATTTTGATTTACATTCTTTTTATCAGTCAATTGAGGTTAACACCTTATAGACTAATAACTGGGAGTGGAATTCCTAACTGGAGCAGAACAGGATGAGAAATCATTAGTGCCCCAACCATCTCCCCATTCCTTCAATGAAGCCTCTTCCCAAATGTCCTCCCCTTTCTGCATCTCAGCTCTGTGGAAGAAGGGGAAGGGTGGGTACAGGGGTAAGGACAGCTTCAGTCTTCCTTTTGCAGTAGTTTCCCTCTCAATCTCAACCACGTCAGAGAAATGAGAAGTGACTGACTACCTGGCTGAATTGTCTCCCTTATGCCATCTACCTCTGCCCCCTGGTGGGCAGAATGTGCTACCACACTTCCACTTCCAAGAGAACTGGTCTCTGGTAGCAAGAACAGTCCTTTAATAGGGGAAGTTCATGTGTGGGGCCTAGGTTGGTAGAAAGCGGGACTAGCCAACCATTCAGGCAAAGGCAAACCAGCAGACGCGAGTGTGGACCTAAAGAAGACAAATGGCTGAATTGTAAGGGGCGACTAGGTTGGAAACGCAGACTGCAGACAGCTCTAGAGGGCGCTAAAATGAGCTGAATAATCTAGTTTTATTTCTTCATTGGTCACAAATTTACTAATAGAATTGTAAGTCTTTAATACAGCAGATTGCTTGAAGTGTTTTATTTTATTGAACTTATTGGGGTTACACTGGTTCACAAAAACATACAGGTTTCCAGTGTACAACTCAACAGAACATTGGGGTACTGCGTCATGTGCCAAGTCTCTTTCAGTCCCCACCCCTTCACCCTCTCTGCCCACCTTCACTTCCCCTACCCCCTTTCCCTTTGGCTGTCATGATGCTGTTTTCTGTGTCTGTGTAAGCATTTGAGAACTACCAGACAATTGGACATAGGAAATGGCATGATGCCAGTAGATCTAACATTATGTGCAAAACAGTTGTCAGGAGAAAGGTGAGGGAAGAAATTAGAAATTAGAACGCAATTAAAGTACTGACAATGAGATAGAAACACAGGAGTTAGCCAGAAGACACTGTTTTTCTCTAAGTGTTAAAAATTGTAAGTATGTATAGTACCTTTAATTCAAATCATACTAGTTAAAAAAAAAAAGCCAAAATAAGCTTACAAAAATATCCATATAAACATCTGCTGTGTTTTTGTGATTGTTGTTGATTTGTCCAATGTGAAAGCGTATTTTCTATGATTAATCCGATTGTACACATTTTAACAGAATAACTGAATTGCTATGAACTTCTGAAACAGCCACAAAATTAACCTGAAGGGGGAACATACTATATAACACTAACAGGTATTGTGCGTACCTTCTACAAAATGAAACTGACATTTATCTGACTTCTTAGGAATAGACACTCAGGTTATAAAGGATATTGAGAATGCCTTCTCTATAGGAGAAAGACTTGAATGTAAATCTGACTATATAGATTTAAATAATTTAAAATCGACTCTACTCTAGCAGACTTCTCTGAAGAACAAACACCAAAAGAATAAAGGTTATTTACTAAGTAATTTTAGTGAAGGCAAAAGTAACGTGACCTCGTTTTAATAACATAGTCCAGGCTGGATTACAAGTGTGGAGAGGAACAGTGTGAATAATCCAAATAGGGGATGATCCAAACACTCACACAGCCATCTTGCTCCCAACTTGCCTTTCACCTTGTCTGGAAATTGAGAGGTACACTGGGTTATGTTTACTCCCATAGTCCTGATGAACAGGGTTCTCTGATAGTATAACCTGACTCTAAGGTCATATGTCTCTTTAATGAACCTTATTTCCCTATACCTCAACTCCTTTTTAATAATAAGCCTGAAGCACCATAAGATATTTCAATAGGCTAGATGACACTTGTTAGTTCTTTGGGCACAGATAAACATACCTCTACTGAATTCTTAGTTAACTGTGGGGAAGTCAAGAGAACAGCTAAGGTCTAAAGTTACCAAGCTAGCAGAAAGGAGTTAACAGCCCTGTAGTAAAAGCTTAGGAGGAAAGTGCTAGAACCTAGCTAGACCAGTGGTTCTCAAAGTATGTGTCCTGGAACACATCAGCATCAGCATCCCCTAGGAGCTTGTTAGAAATACAAATTCTTGGGGCCCACCTAAGACCCACTGAATCACGCTCTGGAGGTGGAGCCCAGCAATCTGGGTTTTAGCAAGACTTCCAAGTGATTCTGAAGTGAGCTAACATTTGGAAACCACTGAACTAAAATGACTGGGAAGTTGGCTCCAGGCCTATGGTGTGCTCATTTCCTGTGGTTAATCTGGTAGTTTCCACACATTTCTGCACATTGGAATCACCTAGGAAGCTTCAAAAGCTATGAATGCTTATGACCCATCACCAGAGATCATGATTTAATTGGTCTGTGATAAGGTCTGGGCTTTGGAAAATTTTAAAAGATCAGGCGATCCTAAGGGTCAGACAAGTTTGGAAGCCACTAGGTTCATCAAAAGGCAACACACATATTAGTCAAATTTTATTTCCAAATTCCATTCAAGAAAGTTTCCTGATTATTTCAAAGGACTGGAATGTTACAATAACATTGCTTAAAACTTCAGTATCCTATCTAAAGAAATGTAAAGATTTTTATAAGCTACATCTTCCAAATTAAGAGGCAAAATAATACATTATTTTGTTTGGAGGAAATCTGTAATTTTGGAACCAAGAGGTGGTGTCCCTCCATTAAATACTCGTCTGTGCCACTTAGCTATCCAAAAACAGCATCAGGAACGCCTACATAAGTGGAAAGGAACCATCTAAAGTTCTGGCCTCTCTGATGGTGATTTTTGGCTGCTGTGGTAAAGATATTCCCCTCCCCCATATCCAATTCCTGCTTCATCAGTATTTTCATTTTCACCAGCCACTATGCCCTGGATGACCTCTGTGTCCATCAGCTCCTGCAAGACAGTGAGGCCATGATCTGTAGTGGCAAAGTCCTGTAAGTTTACTCATCTGGGACACGGGTAGCCAACACCACTGAATGCCACAATTTTTCAATGGCAGTATCTGGTTGCCTGGCTGCTGCTTCCTAGAATCTGCCAATTATATAGGGATGCCTGCTTTCTGTCAGCCTTTCATCACTGTAGATTGGTTGACTTGACCGCTGTGCTGCAGCAATTGTGTCCATGGCCTGCTTGATGTCCTTTTCCTTGCTCCTCACTGCTGTCAAGTTTGAGGAGGATCTGTTTTAGAAGGTGCCTTCTGTACAACACTTTCATGGTGTGAATTATGCCAACATTCACTGGCTGCAGGACGGCAGTCCAGTTTGCATCCTTTCCAAGCGTGGAAACATGTTGTGAGCAGGGCACATTGTCAGTGGAGGTTCCAGCATTCCACCTGCTTCATCCTGGCATCCATTTGCACCAGCCACTCATTAAATAAAGCCTGTGTCACCCATGCCTGCTGGTTGGGTTAACAATCACAAGAGAGGGAATGGACATTCTTGGGCAGTGTGGGTTGGCTAACCTAACACCAATCAATGGTCTCATTTTTTCAGCCCCCGAAGCATTGCAATAAGAGTACTGTCAATCACTGCTCTGCTTCCTAGTCCTCTCCACAATGGTCCACTTTAGCAGCCAGCAAGTCCTGGGGAAGCAACGGGAAAAATATGCCTACCTCATCAGCACTGAAGATATCATCGGGGCTGTAGTCAGCAGTCAGTTTTATTATTTCCCCCACATGACACTTGTTAACCTTATCTAGTCCTAGACTATTTATTAATCTGTCACTATCCTCTCTATAGACTGCTTTCAAAGCAGTTTCCTGGCAATCCCTAAATCTGTTCAGCCAGCCCACACCTGCTTGAAAACATCATAGCCAAGTATGTTGGTCAAGTTTAGTGCTTTTTCCCAACTGACAGAACCAGTCACGAGAATGTTTTTGGCATGGATTTCTAAAGCCAAACAAAAACAGCCTTATCGGTGTCATAGAGCGCATCTCTCGTCCTTTTCCACTGAGTCCCACAAGTGCCTCCTCATCATTTCTTCAAATTCGGCAGGCTCCTTCAATAATGTAGATAAAGTGGAAGGAGTGGTACTGAATTCTTTTGACACATCACCTTTCTTCTTGGCTGAGCCTACAACTTTCATTTTCTCCAGGGAGAACTGCTGATACTTCTTGTTTCCTCTTTGCCATATTTACAGAATGAGGGCTGGCCCACAACTACCTGGGCCATGTCAGCTCCTCCTCATGGTTTGTCTTGCCACAAGTGTGGAAAACTGAGAAAATGAAATGAAATACCGATCAGGAACCAAAGATGATAAGTCCCTCCTAAAAGACGGGTTCAGATTTTTAAAAATCCCATTAGGAAATGATAATATAAGGCCGAAGTCTAGCAAATGTAGGATTCATGCTACTGATTTTGTAGCAATAACTTACACTTTCTAAGCCTCTATAAAAATAATAACAATGTTTGCTCCATTTACTATGAGAATAGATTGAAATAGTAGCTGGTAAAAGTGCTTTGCAGATAGCAATGTACTGTATAAATTCAAGGGACTATTATATGATTTGTTTTATAAGTATAGAACCTGAGGCCCAGGGCAGGGGCCTATCCAGGTTCATATGGCTCAGGTTTCTTGACTCAGATTAGTGCTATTTCTGCCACTCCACAGTCCTGCTCGAAATTCCACCCATATGAGATCTTCAAAGCTCCATCACCATTTGGCTGGGAAAGATGTTCACTACACGAAGATGTTTCCAGTAGCCACACATTCATTTAATGAATATTTACAAGTGCCAAGTGGTAAGGATACTGCAATGTACAACATGGTCCAGGTGTTTGCCCTTATGAAATATATAATGTGGTGGGAAGATAATAAGTAAACAGGTAAATTAGAGTATGATATTTGCTAAGAAGGAATCGACACAATCCAGCAATAGCAGTTTTGGTAATTGCCTGCGTAGACCTTTTATCCTGAGAATCCTCAAAGAACAAGAGAAGCTGCTGCGCCCTTATGCTGTGACTGTTTCTTCCTGAGGAATGACTTCTCCCACCACCTCCACACACCTGTCTATCCACTCATGGCATCCTCCGCGTGCTAAGCACTGATGCCAGCCATACGGAGATGAATGGAGCATTAGTGCTCAACACTGAGGAGCTTACCAGGGAAGAAGGGAAGACAAACACTGAGTGTATGGAACACTATACAAGAGCTGCCAAAGTACTATGACTAGAATATAGAAGTAGGGATGATCAACTGGGTATGGCATGCATTGAAAGCACACTTCAAAGAGGAAATACTATTGATGTTAGGCCTTAAAATACAAATAGGAATTAATGAGTTAGTAATACGTGTAAAGGCAATGAAGTACTAGAGAAAATAAAATGGCATGTTGAGGGAAAAATTGTCTTTGGATATAGAAATCAACGGAAAGGCCCAGTAAGTGTTTTAGCTTGACCCTGGGAAAATTAGAGGCTTTTAGTGGTTGATTTTTGTTGTTTGTTTTTACTGTTTTTTGATTGACATAACCAAAGTTGCACTTTAGAAAGAGTCCTTTGGTTGCAAAGCGGAGAACCTAATAGGTAAGGTCCTAAAGAGGTGGCCCTAAATCTAAAGATAAATGCAAGCTAGTCTCGGTAGGCCACATACAGTTTGGATATGTTAATTTGACTCCACAGGAAACTACTGAAGGATCTTACGGAGAAAGATGACTGCCTGTGTGAAGAATTGAATTGAAGGTGTCAGACAAAAAGCAGGAAGACTAGTGAGGAGGATGCTGCAGGAGTCCAGATGTGGGATAATGATTAGCATAATAGCAGAGATGGTAAGAAGTCAGGGCTATGTTTTTGCAGATCTTGCTGACTGGCTGGATGTGAGGTGTAGGAGTTAAAAATAACTCCCACCCTGGCTGGTAGCACAGTGGTTAAGGCGCCCTTCGCAGGTTCAATTCCCCAGCCAGGGCAACCAGGTTGCAAACCAGGTCTCCAGTCAGGTTTGTGGCTGGAGGCAGGTGAAATATAACCATACATTAATGTCTCTCTCCCTCTCTCCCTTCCCCTCTTTCTAAAAATAATGAAATGAAATCTTAAAAGAAAATAACTCCCATATTTCTGGCGTGAGCCCTATGTAATCTAGTGGCTATTGGTGCCATTTACTGAGATTATTGATACTTACCGAGGTTACCAATTATTATCTACTTTGTAAACAATTTTTACATGTGGCAAGACTGGAATTCTGAGAATTACCAGTTTTGAGTGGAGATATGAAAAGAGAATGAATGAAGCAAGAGCCAAACCAAAGTCTAGTAGGTCTCAATGAACAAGACTCTGGAGGGTTTTAAGCACTTAATGACCTAATCAGACTTCCAGAGCAAGGTCAGTCCAGCTGTTTGAATAGATTGCAGGCAAGACAGAAGGTGGGAAGAAATTGCATCCGTCCAGGCAGGATATGACGGTGACTAGGATAAGGTTGGTGGCAGTGGTAGCTGGAGTAGGCACTCTGGAAATACATTTGCAGAATAGTGAGGGTTGTGCGGGGACTTGTAGAAATGGGGGACAATCTTGTGACATCGGCGGGAAAGGACAATACAATCCATACTGATTCCAGGGCCTCTCCGTTAAGTTCAGTTTGAATCCCTCCAGGAACTCACCACCATTACCACGTGTGCAATGGTGGCAGGAACGGGTAGAGGGCATATCCTCGTGGTGAGATCGGCTTGGTGCGACACTAACAACCCTATCTTGAACCGGGGGGGACTGAGGATCGCGGTGCCGAGTAGTGACGCTGGGGCTCCCCATAGCCAACATGGCTCAGAGACGAAGGGGTGCCTCGATCCTTCACTCGGCACAGCCCCGCCCCAGTTACCTGAACGTCCTAGACCGGCAGTGACGTCTCACAGCAGGAGGGCGCAGCTTCCTCCAGCTTCCACAACTTCAGGCCGGAAGTAGTCCGTCTCCATTAGCAGCCCCCCTTTTAAATCTCCTTGCACTTCCAAGGGACCCGCCCCTCAGTTGGGCCTGGGCCGTTGCGCTTGCGCAAGGTGGGGGAGGCGGCGTACGCAGTCACGCGCCGCAGCCGCTTCCGGTGCGCCGCGAGGGCCGCCGGGACGGGTCTCCCAGGCGATTCGAGGTTACTGTTGCTGCTACTACTGGTGCTACTGTCGCTGCTGCTGCCGGTGTGGGTTCCGGTGCCGCAGCCGCCGAAACGGTACCGCGGCGACGCCCGTGTTTCTGCTGCCTTCCTCGGGCTCCCCGGGGCTTGACCCCCGGGGCTCTCGGCAGGCGCCCGTGAAGAGCCTGCGGAGTGAACCAGGGCGCCCACACCCACCCTCCAAGACCTCCTCCTATCGCGACTCTGAACCACAGGCGCAAAAGGGGCTGTCGCGACTCCGCGCCCTGTGTCTCCGGGCGGGGCCGCGGGGCCGGGGCTCCTCCAGCCCCCGGGATGCGCGCGCGAGCTCTCGCCTCCACTTCCTTGTTGCCGCTGTCACGACTGGAACCGCCTCTCGCCGACAGCGGGGAGCGCGAGGGCGCCGGCCAGCCCGCTCGTCGAGCCCTGGAGCCGGGGGCCGCCGGGCATGTGAGCCGCGCGGTTTACACGCTCCTCGGGGTAAGTCCCGCCCTCGCGCGCCGCGCTGCACCGCGTCGCGGCCGGCGGGGCGGCCTGGAGCTGGGCGCCGTGGCGCCGAGCCCGCCGCCTTCTGCAGAGTGGGAGCAGCGAGCCCTGTTCGCCCCGCGTTCTGCACGTTTGGGGCAGCGACCCGGGGAAGGGAAAGGGACCAGCCCCGAGCGAACCCGGGGTCCGCAGCCTAGATGTCAGAGCCATCCGACGGGGTTGGGAGGAGAATCTGATGGGGCGTTGGAAGTGGCCCGCAAATTTCAAGTGCTCCCTTGCCCTTAACTCTGTTTGCAGGTAAGAAAACGGAGACGTAGAGCAAGGAGATCGCCCAAGGTCCTGCAGCTCTACGGGTGCTGTTAAAACGTCTAACAAATTAGAAATTAGAATCCTGGTTTTCTGCCCTTCAGAGCCCTTGGGTTTAACCTTTATATTGTCCTGCCCTTATTTTTGCGCGTGTGTTGGGGGGTGGGGGTGGGCATTACTGTGCTGAGGCCTAGGACCTCAAAACTGGCTTGGACCCAGGCATAGAACAGGATGGTCCCCTTCTGCCCTGACCCAAGGTGGTTGTAATGGTTACGGTGCTCAAATCGTTCTTGCTCTGGGCGTTAAACCCTTCTGTGCCATATTTACAGCTGGGCTCCTGCAGCTACTGCTTTTCTCCGCAAGACTCTGAAGGGCTGAGAAATCGGTTATTGAGGGCAAAAAAAGTGCAGTCCACATAGCCTTGATTTGAATTCTAGCTCCTTTACCCAGCGAAGGCACAGGCCTCTTGTCTTACCCAGCCAAGCTGTGGGTGTTGGTCTTTTCCACTCTGCCCTGTGCCAGAACGGAGGGGTTTGTGTGTGTGTTTTATAACAGGAAGGAAAATAACTTAGAGATGATACCAAACCAGAAGTAACTTTGGGAATAGATGATACGTTCTTATCCTGGACTATACCTTTAAAATTACAGGTGAAATGTATTTTGCTTGCATCTTCTAGAGAAAGGTTTTTAGCTTTCACAATATTCTCAACGGGATTCTTGCTTCCCCAAAAGTGAGGAGCCACTAATTTCAAGCCTCATCATCTCATGCAAGGAACAGCTGAAATTTAGGGCAGGAAATAGACATACCAGAGATGAGGTGGTGTAAGGTGAACCTTGGCTCCAGGGCTCCTGACTCAACAAGCTGTGCTGTTTTACTCATTTAAGCCTATTAGGTTAACATCTGTGTAGGGAGGTTGCCGTGATATGTGAGTGGGCTTTGTAACACACAGATCAGTCCTTTATTTCCTTCCACAACTCCTTCTTCCCAGAATCCTATATTCTCTCAAAAAAATGGACACATTTTTAGAAGCAAGAGTATTATTTTCGTCTCATAAAATTCACGGGGTTTCTGAACACCTTTTTTCCTCCAAGGATTGAATCTCGTGGGTAAAACTCCAACTTAGAGTGTGACCACAGTAAGCTCATTTAGCTGGTGGATGCTTTCCTTTTCTGAAAAGCAGGTAGTAGATTTTGTGTTTCTTAGGCCAGTGGCAGACAACTAGGATTGTCTGTCAGATTACTTACTGTTCACACCAGTGCTGTCAATGCCAGAGCCACTAGCCAAATGTGGCTATTTAAATTAATTACAGTTAAACAGTTAATTTTTTAATCACATCACCCATGTTTCAGGTGCTCATTAGCCATAAGTGGCTACCATGTTGGAGAGCATAAATAATACAACATTTCTGTCATCGCAGAAAGTGTATTGAACTGTGCTGGTTTAGAGGGTTGCCAGCAGAGATTGGGAGCAGTGTAGAATAATGAAAGACAGCTCAGAGAGTTGGATTTTGAATTAAAAAAAAAAAATCTGGCCCTGGATGATGGCACAGTGGATAAGGCTCCAGCCCAAAGGTCACTGGTTTGATTCCCAGTCAGGGCACATGACCAGGTTGCAAGCCAGGTCTGTAGCTGAAAGCACCATACATTGATGTCTCTCTCCCTCTCTGCCTCTCTCCCTTCCCCTCTCTCTCGAAATAATAAATAAAATATTTTAAAAAAGAAAAAAGAAATCTGTCATGCAGGTCCCTATTTGCTGTGGTGGTCTTGAGCAGGTCATTAAGCATTTCAGTCAAAGGTTATTCATCTTTCGTAGCGTTCCCCCCTTATTTGTATAGGACTATCCTTAAGTAGTTATGTCTGTAATACTCTTGAGCCTTGCCACTGTAAATCTGTGGTAAGGTGGGTGAGACATTTCTTTTTTGTTATTTTATACGTGAAAATATTAAACCTTAAGGAGCTAAACAACCTGTCCAAAGTCATGCAGGTTGGCAGAATGGAATGAAATCTTTTGTATATAGGTATTTACTGTGTGTTTGAATGAATGACATAATGAATTAAAGCAATTTGCTTAACGGGATGAAACAAGAGAGGGAACTTTGCATTCCTGGTCAAGTACTCTTTTTACCTCTTACTATGTGGAATTCTTACAATGTGGGACTGAAACCTTTGAGCCAAAGGATTCCCGTGACCAAATGAAAGGGCTTTCCAAGCCAGCATCCCACGTTTGTCCGGTCAAAGGAATCACCTGGGGCACTTGTTAAGCATGCAGATCTCCATACCTTCTGGAGATTCTGACTCAGAAGGGCTGAGGGGGGAGTCCTAAAATCTATGTCTAATAAGTATTCTCCTCCTCAGGACGTGCAGAGTTTGGGAAATGACTCAGCATTAAGGCCCTGGCAAAGATACAGGGTCATTTGCAGTTCCTTTTGGGGTGGATTCTCGAAACATATTTGTGTTTGACTGTTTTCTAGTCATGGATGCATCATATGATGGTACTGAGGTAACTGTTGTGATGGAGGAAATTGAGGAATCCTACTGTTACACCTCCCCTGGGCCACCCAAGAAGAAGAAAAAGTATAAAATACACAGAGAAAAGGCCAAGAAACCCAGGTTAGTGAACATGCTTTGGTAGCTGGCATTTATGAACAGTAGCTGCTTGTGGAGCTGGGTTGAGGACGACTTGAAGGCTGCACCCAAATTCCCTGAGAGTGTGTGTCAGTGGGATTCTCTGGGTTAGCATTGAGGTTGGGGACAGAGGGAAATGGGGAGTGGTGAGTGGGAGGTTGATGTCAGCAGTTGCCATTCTTGGCCACGCTTCCAGGCTGTTGGTGGAAATTGTGCCATACAAATGGTGGAAGGTCTGTACAGCTTGAATAACGTTGGTTTTTTTCAATGTCATTTCATGATCACATTGATGGAACTTTTACCCTGTGGTAAAATTGGTTTCATTATACATTGTTTTATTGCAATTCCAGGAACCCGCCAACAATGTTAAGGAAAGACTTATTGTACGAAAGAGCTATGTTGTTTATTATTACCATTGTTAGAATTTAAATATTTAAAGTAAAGCATGAATAAAAATGTGGAATTATAAATAGTACCAAACATATCTATAAAGACTGTCCATGCGAACTCAAAGGTCGCTGGTTCGATTCCCAGCCAGGGCACATAACCAGGTTGCAAGCCAGGTCTCCAGCCAGGTCTGTAGCTGGAGGCAGATAAAGGGCATCCATACATTGATATGTCTCTCCCTCTCTGCCTCTCTCCCTTCCCCTCTCTCTGAGAAATAATAAATAAAATTAAAAAAAAAAAACAAAAAACAAAAAACAAGACTATCCAAATGGTAGCTCTATTCTCTCTCTTTACTGTGAACACTTCACATTTCTACCTGTGACCACCAGCTTTGGGTCACTTCGATAGTGCTTCTTGCTTCCTTCTCTCAGCCTTGGTGAAGTGCTGCTGACCAGTGAGATGACCAAAGCCTGTGGGAGGAGTAGAGTGTGCTTGGAAACCCAACTATGTGACCAGCCTCCTGTAGAACCTTCCTGAGGGTGGAGTCACAGGGCATGTGTATCTGTCTGCCCATATTGGGTTTTAAAGCCAGTCATCCCTGCAAAAGTGGTTCATGGAAGTAAACCAGACAAGCCTTTGCATCCAGGTTTCTGAAGAGAAACCTCTGATGTACCACCTGGGGGTGTTACTTAAATGTTTCTTGGCTCCAGTTCCTATTTAGTTAAATGCTTTGAAATGAAAAGCTGAGTTTTGTATCCACCTCCTTAGAAAACCTTAAATCATTGCTTCCTCAGGTCGGCTTACCTTCTGTACTATTACGACATCTACCTGAAAGTGCAGCAGGAGCTCCCACACCTCCCTCAGTCTGAGATCAATAAGAAGATAAGCGAGAGTTGGAGGCTTCTCAGCGTGGCTGAAAGGAGTTACTATTTGGAGAAAGCCAAACTAGAGAAAGAAGGTTTGGATCCTGTAAGTAATTTGTTTCCCAACTTATTTCTCTATTTGTTTAGTGGTGAAGGTTTTGGTGAAACCAGCACTCCTGTTTTCCTGTTTCCTTTTCTGGGGTAAACTTTGAATTGAGTCAGTTTTCTTTTGTTGAGTCTTATATTGTATGTTGTAATTTTGATGATGCCCTGTACTCTTGTCCTCTTTGGTTGCAGCAGTACATAGAGCTGACATTTTTCTGGGTTATCTGCTGCAAGCCTTAGATTCCTTTTCTGAATTTTAGCCTATCTTGGAGCACCTTTATTCTCGTGGGTAGTTAATATTATTTTGTTCTACTATAGTAGCTTATATAGGGGTGGGTAAAAGAGGGTTTATTGTTCATATGGAAAAATATACAGGAATAAAACTGTTTTGTGTACTTGCAACTGTAAAAGTACTTTTGCCCACCCTGTATAGGCATTTCTCCTACATCCTGGTATTTATGTTATAAATTGAGTGCAATGTGATTAATTTGTTTTGTACTGGCTACTGGTGGGTAAAATGATCAACAGTTAGGCTGTGTTTAGAGATAGATACAGTTGCATTGTAGACAGCCAACCACTAGTGGTTGTGAACTAAGCTAGGAGCAAAAACACAAGCTTCAGGCAGAAGGCGATGGGGGAGGCTGAAGCTTTGCACGTGGATTAAAGTGGGTCCCCAAACCCCCAGGCCCGCTGACTGGCACCAATCCGTGGCCTGTTAGAAAACAGGCTGTGCAGTGGGAGGTGAGTGGCAGACAAGCAAGCAAAGCTTTGTTCGCGTTACTGCCTAAGCTCCATGGAAAAGTTGTCTTCCACGAAACCTGACCCTGGTACCAAAAAGGTTGGGGACCGCTGGGTCAAAGTATAAGTGAGGAAGCATTTGGGTTTGCATCTGTCAGCCGTTGTGTTATTCCAGTTCACAGGAACAAGATGCACCGAGAATTACTGACACTGCTGTATTTTCTAAACTAAAATTCCTGTACTAACAATTATTTTCCTTTTTTATTTTCAATTGAACCAAATGTCTATAACTTTTTTTTTTTTTAATATTTTATTTCATTATTTTTAGAAAGAGGGGAAGGGAGAGAGGCAGAGAGGGAGAGAGACATCGATGTGAGGTTGCTTTTCACCTGCCTCCAGCCACAGACCTGATTGGAGACCTGGTTTGCAACCTTTATAACTTTTTTTTTTTTGATAACTAAAGCAAAGTTTCCTCAGGAGTGCAACTATGCTATAGCAGAACAGGCTGTACTGTGTTTCCCTTTAGCGGAGCCTGCCATGTAGGTGTTCTGTCCGCATTGGCTTGGCGCCCCTCTCCAGGAACAGCTTTGCGGTACCTGCAGTCTTGGAGGCGCCACTGTGTACTCCCTCCTCCAGATAATTTGTTTGTAAGCTGTGAGTCTGGGAAACAGTCCTTATGGAGGGAGAGGAGGCGGAGTCTAAAGAAGTACACATACTCCCTTTCCCCCATTTTAAGGTCTGCAGTCCTTTTTCCCATGATATCAAAAGTTTTAATAAATCTGGAGTGATAATGGTTTTAAAACTAGACATTAATGTAGGTCCTTAGTAAGACTTTGGGGAAAAAAAATCCTCTGCAGTGAGTCTTCCTTATCCATCGTGAATTTATATCTACCATCATTTTCCCACTCCCACCAAGAACGTGAATAAGATTATTACTCTGATACTAACTAGATCTGACCTTGGAAGAACCACTTAACTTCTGAGTATTGGTTTTCTCATTGTAGAATGGAGATAATAGTATCCACTCACACACTATTTAAAATAGATAATGTAAAGTACCTAGCTCAGTTCTTGGCACATACTGACTCAGCCAAAAAAGATCAGTCTTTGGTAGAGTAAATGTCCAGTGACCATATAATAAAAAAGATGGCATTTAATGAGCATCCACACTGTGCTAAGACTGGGTGAGGCTCTCTGTGCTGTGTCTGACCTCATCCACATTGCATGGTGTGAAGGTGAGACCCTTGTCCTGCATACCCAAGAAGCCTGTTGGAGTCCTGGGGCAGGCTGTCTCCTCAGCAGCACGCCGCTCTCCTGCCAGGTGGCAGGGCCCATGTTTCCATGGGTTACTCCTTCCGGTCTGTGTGATGAATGTCCTTCAGCCATCCTGCTTTCTCTGTCCTCAGGTTTTGTTAATTAAGTCCAGACCTTCTCTTGCATTTGCCCCCATTTAATTTTGTTCTCCTGACCTGTCTACTTCAAAGAGTGACTTGAGAATGTCATTTCTCCATTATCTTTTCTGTAAAGGCTCCATAAAGGATCTGGCCTGTCTGCTTTCATGTTTCATGTGAATGTTTCCTTTGTGCCCTAAGTAGACTCATTGACTTACTGCTTTTGATTTATGTAAGGATTTTTTTGTAATTGACTTTAGTGTTCCTTTTGAAAGATGCTCCTGAAATTAATTTTTGTTCCATTTCATTTCAGTTCTCACTAAACTATTCACTTTGAACTTTTCTATTTTTCTTACTGGGTAACTTTTCAGTTTAAATTGGAAACACACAAGCACCTTTTTTTTTGGTGGCAACTGGCCATGCAGGATGGCACTTCTAGTTCCTGGGCTCCCTTAGTTAAGCCCATCTGCCACTGCCATTTACACACTTTGTCCTCGGTGGCTTAGCGCTCCTCTTCCAGGAACAGCTTTGCGCTACCTACAGTCTCAGAGATGCCACTGTGTACTCCCTCCCACAGGTAGTCTGTTTATAAGCTGTGAGTCTGGGAAGCCGTCCCTGTGTGTGGAGAGAAGGCGGAGCATCTTAGTAGACCTGACCTGGAGTCCCACATTTACTATTTACTAATTTTGTGTTTGGGGAAAGTTGACCTCCTTGAGCTTCAATTTCTTCATTGTCAAATGGGAATAATAATATCATCCCACTTAATAGTATTCTTTTTAATGTCAGGAAATTCTTTTCTGAACTTGAAGATCCTGGGTCAGTGCTATATTCTTTTCACTTTTCCCCAAGGAGTTACTCCTCTCAAATGCGTATTGTTTCATGAAGTCATCTAAGCTTCATGATCTCTTCATCCTCTTTGTAAGTCAGGGAGAAAGCGATAATATCTGGAATCTTGCTGCCTTGGGTTCCAACTCGGACTGTTAACTTGTAATTCAGGCTTCTGCCTTTTTTTTTTTTTTTTTTTTTTTAATTTTATTGTTGTTGTATTACATCCATCCCCTTCTTGCTCTGTGTTTTGTTTTGTTTGGTTTGGTTTGGTTTGTTTGTTTTTAATCAGACATTACAAATTATGGTGTTTTAGTGTTCTGCCACTGTGGAATCCTAAAGTATTGGAATCATAAAGGAACTCAAAAATAGCTAGATTCAGCTCCCTCATAGATCGGGCAGCTAGTCCAAAAAAGGGGAACAGTTTGCTCAAGATGATGCCGTACCTGGGGTTCCCATCCACAGTTTCAGAGGCCAAGGTCAGTGCCCTCTGCTGAGTCTAATCCATGTTACCTGTCTTCTGTGTGAATGAGCCAGGACCTTCCATTGTTGAAAGTGATTCAAATGAAGATGACATTGCTGCTACAGCGGCTGACCTTATTTAAGTCAGGAAAGTAAAATCATTCTGGCCCCTTTTTCAGGAAAAAAAATTAATTTAAAAATCCTCAGAAACGTATATCCATGTGGCCTTACTCCATTTATCTTTGCTTGTCTCCCCTTTTCTGGCTTCCTCCTCTTCAGAACTCTAAGCTCTCTACACTGACCACTGTGGTTCCGGACATCCCAGGTTTCCGCAAGATCCTTCCCCGCTCAGATTACATCATCATCCCCAAGAGCAGCCTGCAGGAGGATCGGAGCTGCCCTCAGCTAGAGCTGTGTGTGGCCCAGAACCAGGTGTCCCCTAAAGGACCATCTCTTGTATCCAACTCCGCCCTGGAGACGGTGCCCAGCCATGCAGGCATGGTGGAGCAGTGCCTGGCTGTGGAGGCCCTCGCTGAGGAGGTGGGAGCCCTTACCCAGCCAGGTGCTGTACAGGAGATCACTGCATCAGAGATCCTGACCCAGGATGTGCTCCTGGAGGAGGCTTCCCTGGAGGTAGGGGAGAACCACCATCCTTACCAGACAAGCCTGGTAATTGAAGAGACCTTAGTGAACGGCTCACCTGACCTCCCCACTGGAAGCCTGGCTGTGTCTCAGTCCCAGGTTGGGGAGAGCATGTCAGTGGTAACAGTCTTGAGGGTAAGTGGCTTTGGTACTGATGTCTTTTACTTTCTCTAGAATTACTAAAAAGGCAGTTAGCATCATGTATTGTGAATCTGGAGCTGTAGCATTTAAGGGAGCCGCTGTGGTACTTCTAGTAGGACAGCAGTCCTTTTTAACCTTTCTGCTCCTGGGCTTGATCCAAAGTTATTTTCTGTTTCTCAGGCACTCTCATTGGCCCCTGTTGCCCAGCAGAGCTGGAATTTTCTTCATATGAGATGGTATATAACACAGTAACAGGAAAGGTGGACATGACATTGGGGTTATCCATGAGTTAAGGCCAGGATCTGTCAGGGTGTTAGTATCAGTCAAGATTTTAACACTCCTTGACAAACACAATGGCACCTTGAACTGTGTAGGAGAATGTTCAAATGGTCTTCATGGGCACATAGGTGGGAAGGAGGTTTTCTTCAGGTTGATGGGACTAATAGCTGAGGGAAAAGAGGCAAGTCTCTCTCTGGAGCTTAAGTATCCTGCCCAGTTGAGGGGAAAGAGCAGTTTCAGCGGTCGCATAGCCTTGTCCCTGGAAGTAAGAAGCTGCCACCATGCCCTCTGTTAGACTTGGTAGGACCCTCAGAGATGTAGGAGTTCTGCTGGGAGGACCAGCATGTCATAGGCACTGTGGCCTGTATAGATGAGAACAGATGCCCTGCAAAAGAATCCACACCGGACCTAAACCCATTGTACCGTTGGCTGCCTTAGGCTATTGAAGCATTCTGTAGGCTGGTCAAGGCAGATGATACAGTGCTGAGAACGTCTGACAGGGTCAGAGGGTGGGCCTTTTTCACTAACTTCTTACGTGATCCTGGGAATCCTAAGTCTCTCAGAACCTCAGTTTTCTTATCTATAAAATGAGGATAGCACGTTCCCTGTGGTTATGGTTTTTTTCTTATCTGCTCTTAATTAAACATTTTATTTTGAGGTAATTGTTGAATCATTTTTTTAAAAATAAGGCCATCATGATTATTGGACTTGATTTGATGGTCCAGTATTTGGGGAGGCCCTTGGTATTCTTCATGCTGTCTTCTCTCCATGTGCATCCAGGACCCCAGTGAGAGTAGCTCGTCCGCGCCAGCCGCACAGTTCATCATGGTGCCTCTTCCTGCCTACTCGGTTGTGGAAAATCCCACCTCGATCAAACTGGTCAGTGTGTGGGGAACTGATGGAGATCAGGGCTCCATGAGAATTCTCTTCCAGGCAGTTTTCTAGAAGACCTTAGGGTACTGGGACTGGGAAAGTTCTCAGGGATGCTGTGCTCCAGGTGTTCTTAACTGGGAGAGGGGTGGGAGGGTCTGTGAATGGAGCTTCATAAGACCTTTGAACTCTTCAGGTTACATACGAACTTTTCTCCTTGAGAGCATTTTCCTGGTATAGATTCCATGGCTTTTATCAGATTTGCGGAAGTACACATGATTTAGAAAACTGAGGAGCCACTGTTCTATTATCGTACAGAGTAGGAAAAGGCCTAGAGAATTATTTATTAGATAATCCATAAATATATTGTAGTTTTATGTATTTCCTCTTGCAGTACTATTCGTTTTGTGTTGTATATTTTAATTGTTATTAAGTATATAAACATTTAGGGATGTTATGTCCTCTTGATAAATTGACCCCTTTATCATTATGAAATTGCCTTTTTTGAAATCTCTGGCAATATTCTTTCCTATGAAATCTACTTTGTTTATATCCAATTTTATTTTAGCAGGGTACTTTTTTTTTATCCTTTTACTTTTAATCTATATCGTTGTATTTATAGTTTTTTGGGTGTTTTTCTTGTTTTTGTTTTGTTGTTTATTTGCTACAGTAGGTAGAGTATAGTTTGGATCTTAATAGTAAGACCTGACAATCTCTTAATTTTGGTATTGAGAACATTTATATTTTATGTAACTATTGATATGGTTAGGTTTAAACTTGCCACCTTAGTTTTTGTTTTCTTTTTGTCCTGTTATGCTTCCTTTTGAATTAATTGAATATTTTTTTCAGTCTTTCATTTTTTAAAAAAGATTTTTGTTATCATTTTTAGAGAGAGGGGAAGGGAGAGAGGGAGAAAGACATCAATGTATGGCTGCCTTTCACCTGCCTCCAGCCACAGACCTAGCTGGAGACCTGGCTTGCAACCTGGTTATGTGCCCTGGCTGGAAATTGGACCAAAGACCTTTGGGTTTGCAGGCCGACACCTATCCACTGCACCACCAGCCAGGGCTTCATTGTATCTTCTTTATTGGCTTATTAGCTGTTAATTTGTTTTAATTTTTTTTTAAAGATTTTATTTCATTATTTTTAGAAAGAGGGGAAGGGAGAGAGGCAGAGAGGGAGAGAGACATCAATGTATGGCTGCATTTCACCTGCCTCCTGCCACAGACCTGACTGGAGACCTGTTTTGCAACCCTGTTTTGTGCCCTGGCTGGGGAATCGAACCTGCGATCTTTGGGCTTGCAGGCTGGCACCTTATCCACTGTGCTACCAGCCAGGGCTGTTTTAATTGTTCTAATGAGTATTTAAGAGGACTAGTACACATCTGTAATTCATCACAGTCTGTCTTCTAAAACCCTTCTAAGGGTAAACAATATATTCTACGTTAGAAGTGGTAGTATCTTACAGCCAGAACTGCAAACTGACTCATGGGTAAACTACTTATTTCTCCTGAGCCTTTCTTTGTTCTCCTGGAAATTATTGTTCTTTCACTGTCTAATAAGTGTCCGCCAAGCTATTCTAGAACAATGGTACTTGAGAATGAAACATCAGCCTAGAACACCAGCATTTGTTTTCTAAAGTCATTTTTATAAGCTGCTATTTGAGACTACTTGCAAGTTCATGATAATTTACTTACAGAACTAACCTAAATTTCTACTCTGCATTTTGGAGACATTCAGAATGACTATTCTGTGTGGGGCTACTGTCAGAGAAAAGAGAAAGGATAGGAGATATTTTATATCCCATTGATTATAGCCTTTCACATACCCATAGAATTTTTTACAATTTAGTAAGTGACACGTTTTCTCATTCCTTCATTTGCTCCTCAAGATAATAGTCACAGACTAGGAAGAGGAGATGATTTTACAAAGGAGCTAAGGTGACGTTTTCCCAGGTCATTCAGTGTGTCAGTGGCAAAGTTGGAATCCAAGGCCTGGTCATTTTCCCTGGTGCCACATCACTTTCACACTCCTTCTTGGCCTGCTAACTACTATCATAATCACATTTTCCTAGATGTCCTGAAAGAGGTAGCTTGCTGTTGTCTCAAGGGAGGTTTTCACTTGTTAGCCAGGCTAGGAAGCCGGGGTCAATGGCTGAGTACGCATTCATAAGTGACAGAACAAATCCATTGGGGAAATGATTTAGTTCCAGCATTAAAAAATGGATCGTAGCTAATTGCTGTTCCTACCTGAAATGCAGCAACCCATTGTAATACATCCTGTTGAAAGGGAAATCAGCAGAGATGGTAAGAGCCAGGGGCTGAAGGTATTCATATACCAATACAATTGACCCTTGAAAAAGGGCAAAAGGCCGCTAACCACTTGCACAGTTGAAAATCCAGGTATAACTTAAAGAGTCTGTCCTCTGCATACTTGACTGCCAACCAGGGATCAAAAATAGTAATTAAAATCTGTTGTGTCAAAGGACCTGGTTTGTACTAGAGTTCCCTCTCATTTTTTAGTGACCATGGTCTACTTTTATATCTCTGAACCCTAGGTTCTTTGATTTTTAACTAATAAGAATGAAGATGAAGCATATTCTTTGGAGTATTCAGAGCCGTAGGGTGCAGCTGGGTGCATGGAAGGAGTCTTGGACCAAGAATCAGAGATCTGGTTTCCAGGTCTAGCTCTGCCCTTGGGTCACTACACTACAATTTGAGGCAAAGTATTTAATCATTATGAACCTTAGTAGTAATAATACTACTTCATAGCATTACTGAGAGCATTAAATGAGATATTGTGTAAATTGTTCATTGTGTGGTTCCATGCTCAATTAATAGCAACTATTCTTATCACAAGAAAAAAAAATTCTAATTATGTGTAGTGATGTATGTTAACTAGACTTATAATTGCTTTTGCAACATATGCAAATATTGATCATTAGGTTGGATACCTGAACTAATGTTATATGTCAGTTACATCTCAGTTTTTTAAATAACAGCATTTATTATTTTTATTCTTCTGGTGCCTAACTGTATGACTTTGGGCAGCTGTCTTTTCTCATTTGAACTCAGTTTCTCAGTTTCTAAAAAGTGTATCTTAGGACCTTTCCAAATCTGACCTTTTATACCCTGAATTGCCTACCCTATTACATGCTGGTATCTTCCTGGCATTGTTGTGGTTATAATGGTCATCAGGATCTGAGAGTGGTTAGACCGTGGTGTTGACTCTGACCCACTATCCTTTTACAGACCACTACATACACCCGCCGGGGCCATGGGACATGTACCAGCCCAGGTTGCTCCTTTACGTACGTCACCAGGCACAAGCCACCTAAGTGCCCTACCTGTGGCAACTTCCTAGGAGGGAAGTGGGTCCCAAAGGTAAGGTTTATTGGCCGTTACTGCTTTGGAAGCCCACAAAGTAGGTTTCCCTTAAGAATAGATCGCTAAAAATTAATATTTTTACTTTCTGGCCATACAAGTAATTCAGTTTCATTGTAGACTGGTTTTAAAAAGAAAGAATAAAATGTTACCCATAATTTTATGCCATCTAAAGAAAAGTCATTATTAACATTTTGGTCTTCTGTGAATCTATAGGTTCTGTATCTTGCCTTTTTTCTTTTTCTTTTAAAAGATTTTATTCATTTATTTTTAGAGAGGGAAGGAGGGGAAGAAATATCAATGTGTGAGAGATACATCCACCAGTTGCCTTGGCCTACAACCTAGGCATATGCCCTGATTTGAAGTCAAATTAGAGAACTTTCTGGTCACAAGCTGGCACTCAGTTAACTTAGCCACACCAGCTAGAGCTGTATCTTGCCTTTTTTCATTTAACATATCATGCCATTAGATATTCTTCTAAAATAGCCCTGGCTGGTGTGGCTCAGTGGACTACAAACCAAAAGGTTGCCAGTTCAGTTTTCAGTCAGGGCGCATGTTGGGGGCATGCAACAGGCAACCACACATTGATGTTTTCTGTCCCTCTTCCTCCCTTCCTCTCTCTATAAATAAATAAAGTTATATATATATATATTCACACACATGTCTGTGTGCGTGTGTGTATGTATATACATATATATGTAATAAGTGTTCTTCAAGAATGTTACCCATAATTGTTTTATTGCTTAATAATTTCCCATAGATAACTATACCATGTTAATTTATTCATTTCCTGTTAGGGTTAAATTTTTAACAACTCATTCTTTACACTGACTGCTTTGTTATTCAGATGTATAATGTATATCTCACTTCTTAGCTCCTACATCCTTTCAGTCTCCTATCCTATTAAAAGGGGAGGTTCTCAACCTAATATTTAAGATCTTTCTTAGTCTTAACTTTCCAAGTATATACCTCTGTCTCTCTAATTGATAAATAAGTGAGCATCAGAGCTATGGATTTAACACATGTACTTTTGTTACCTATTTTATGCTTGGCACTGACTGTAAATGATATATGCTTGTCACAATTTTTAATATTAACCTATAAACTATTCAGGGCCAAAAAGACTGGAATAGTCACGGATGGTTTTATAGAGGAGATGATCTTGAAAGATCAGTAGATTTTGAGTAGATAGAAAAGGAAAAAGGGCATTGTTTTTGTGAAAATAACTTAGGCTAGGATTATGTTTATAATGTGTTTACCTCAGTATGGCCCAAATTTATTTGTGTAGAGAAAACTTATATAGCAGTGTACTTAGTAAGTTTCTCTGGAGCAATTTCCACAGAACATGTCATGAGAAATAGTGGGATGATGACTTTGGCCCACGAGCTGGATTTTGGAGTTCAGGGAAGTACCAATTCCAGGGGGCAGAGTAGGGTGATAATTGGGAACATAGTTCTGGAATCAGCTTCCTCAGTTCAAACACTTCCTCAAGATTTTAGTGAGATAACCTTGGCCAAGTTACTCTGTCTCTGTTGGTTTAGGTTTCTTTTCATTTGTAATTGGAAGTTAACAATCATACCTAAGTCATTGGAGTTGTTGCAGGGGTCAAGTGAGATTACTTATGTAAAGTGGATGACACATTCCTGCCATCTATGAAATCCTTAGTGTGGCTTCACTTCTGTTATTGTTGGCAGCAATATAATTATTGTCTTTGTTATAGCTGTTAACCTGATCACTTCCATGGGCTGGAAAGATCTAGTACTAGTGTCTTAGGTTTTGTCAAGTTTCTTGTGCCCATCTGTGATATGCCTCTCCGAAGCCATTCAGTTTGTTTCCACCCTAGTTATTCTCGCTGCAATGTACTTCCCCAGCTGCAGTAGAGAGATTGAGTTGGATCGTAGTCAGAACCTCCTTGGCTCTTCTTCACCATGCACAGCAGGTCTGTCTGTTGACCTTATTTCCTGTGTTTTTGCCTGGAAGAGTCTTAGGTGGCTCTGGTTTACTTGGGCTTTCTTTTCTCTTTTCTTTGTTGTCTTTTTCCCACCTTTGATTAAAATAACCTTTTTTTTTTTTTTTACTTTACTTTTATAAAATATATTTCACGTTAGAGATCTCACACTGGGAAAGTAACAATTTATTAAAGTTTTGTATTTATGGGCATTTCAGGGCAAGCAAAATGAGTGCGTTTAAAGATTAAGTCTCAGTTTAGAATCAGTAATGTTTTGATACAGGGGACCCCTTCCCTTCATGGAACTTCTCTATATTCAGAAGCTCTCTAGGCTGTTTAAGCCAGAATTTAAAGATTAGTAATGAAGTATCAGCATTTCCTAACTTTAAAGATTCCTGAAGACATATTACCATCAGTAGTGGTATCAACTGAACAAAGGGGGAAGTTTTCAAATGTTAAGTGCTGCCTACCTTTCTGTAGTCTTAAGAATTAATAGTTTTCCCTTTCTCTATCATTCCCAGGGTAAATACAGAAGTTTGATCAGGTATTGATAATAATAAAGCTGAATTCCCTTTAAAACAAATTAAAATGCAAAGGCTCATTATAATGCTCAGTTACACGAGTCTTACTGAAAGCTGGAAGACTCGTTAACTCACCAGAACATGGAACGCGGTCTTACAATTTCTTGGATATGATTCCTCAGACACTTGCCTAATAGATGTAATTCCAGACTTAACCAGGTGATTGGGAGAAGAGGTTTCTCTCACAAATGGACTTACCTGTTACTTCCTCCTCATTGTGAGGCTAATAGCATGACAGCAGTGGCAAAGGTGTTCGGTCAGTTCTCAAGGTATGAAGTCAGAAAGGTCAGTGTTTCTACAGCATGGCAGTGGCTTTGCACATGCCCACCTCATGATAGCTGAAACAACAAAGCCCAGCAAAGCTGAAGCTGGAAGCCAGGGTGCCAGATCTGCTGTGACAGCTTTCCACAGTGCGTCCCTCTCAACCTAGTAATAATTTGTCCAAAGCTTGTGGACCCTGGAGGGTGAGGACTACAGCCGGGGAGTAGTTCATTGTAGAGGAAGAATTCAAATGAGCCATTGGAAGTAGGCCCAGGAACAAAACTTGACGGTCTCTCATCAGTGCAGTGGAAAGACGTAGCCTTGGAACCAGAATGGTGACTGGATGGCAGGTGAATGTGCTGTATCCACACCATCGTGGTGTAGGTTGATCCTGGAGAAATGCCAGGATTTGAGCAGATCTGACCCCTGGGGTGCGGAGGAAGAGAGCTTGGCTTCCCTGGGCACTTCAGAGAACACTCAGTCTCCAGATACTCGCCGGCTGGTCCCTTAAGCCTCAGAGTCACCCTGTGACCCGGAATGATTGAAATAACTTTTGAGCCATGGTCTTCTTTCTCAGGTCAAACTCATAACGTGAAAATAATTGATTTTTTTAGCTACTTGTCCCCCATCTTGACCTGCTAAGTTGTATTTTTCCCCCAAAGGTTTTTAGAAGAGTGGAAAGAGTAGATTCTGTGATTTCTAAATCTCATAAGAACAGAGTAAGTGAGTATGAGAAAAAAAAGAGTAACATTTTAACCTAAATCTACTTAGAAGGTTAGAGATAAAACTGACTGGTTATCAGCTAGTTCAACTCCCAAGTTTGCAGCCAAAGAAAAATAGATTCAAAAGAATGACTTGTTAAGTTCACTAATTATGCAGGCACCTTTTCCACTAGACCACACTTTTCAAGCAGTTAAGATTTTTTTAGTTTTGATTTTTGAAGCAAGTGTAAATAGTTTCTAAAATCTCCAAATGTGTTCATGCCGGTCAGGAAATGACTCAGCTTTTCTTGTATTGTTCTGGAGTTCATCCTGGCTAAAATTAGCCCCAAAAACATGTGGCCCAGTCCCCAATGAGCGGACTGAAACAAAAGATAGTGTGGAAGGCTCTGTAGCTCAAGGGCCTCGCTCCTATGGGCTCTCTGCTAGTGGTAATTGAGGTCTCTGGGTGGGCAACTGGTAGCATTTGCCTTTCATCTTGAAAGAACAATGGCATCTTAAAAGGGTAGGCTGAGTTAAGGAAAAGTGAGCTCACCAGCTAGGATTTTTTGCTCCTATTGCTTAAATCACCCAGTCCTGCTGCAAAGGATTTTTGTTCTAAAGTAGCCTATTTAAGTGGGTAGTGTTTTGCACAAAGATTTCATCCAAAATTTAGTTGAACTTGTCTCCTGTTTTTCTGCTGAATTTTCCCTCTTTAGTGGTCAATTCCAGTAAGCCTTGGAATTGTCTATATATTTACTCATCCTCATGGTCTAGTGGGTGTTAGAATCTGAGAATGCTTATGAAGATTTCTGGTCCTCCTTCTTCTTCTTTTTTCTTTTTTTTTTTAGATTTCTGGTTGTTAACTAGAGGCAGCATGCTGCCTGGGGAGCTTTGGAAAGGCAAGGGGTTTTTGGTCGTCAGTAACTGGCAGATAGAAATAAAATTTAATGACCGCCACAGATGCTTGTGGGGCAGTGGGGTCCTGCTTCATTTGGGTTACCTAAACGACTGTCTTGCTGGTGCTGGCAGACACTGAGAGGCCAACTTTTATTTATAATGGGTTGGGGAGTGAGGGTTCAGAGGACGCTTCCCTTGGGTCACATAAAGTAATTAGGAATAATGCTGGGCCCAGCTAGAATTCAGCTGCTGTGGTTTCTGTCTCCTAGTTTATAGTGCCTTTCACTGTACACATGAAAGAAGAAACTTTGGAGGCCTTTCCTAGAGATAACTATTTAAAACATTTTTTTAAAGTGTACGTGTGTATATAAATACAGGGTAGGACAAAAGTAGGTTTACATTGTACATAAAACAGTTTATTCTTGTATTACTATTTATTATTGTATTATTTTCCATGGACAACTGTAAACCTACTTTGCCCCACCCTGTGTATGCATGTGTGTGTATATGCTGATTGGTTAAAAGCTGAAGCACCAAGAAATTTTTAAAAGTAGGTCTATCTGAGGTAGCAAGTGATATTTTTAGTGATTTTGAGTATATTTTTCGCACATAACTAATACATACGAGTTAAACTGACCCAGGGAGAGGTTGGTGGCATATGTGTAAGTCACCTTTATGACTCATCTGAAAGAATCTGGGACAGAAGGTAGACTTTTCCCCAACATAGTTGGCAGCTTGAGACTATCCCTGTGAAAGTGTTACCACATTAGGATTAACTGCCTCTCCTAAAGGGACCACCGAGATCAACAATTTAGGACATCTAAGCCCCACATGGGGCTTAGATGCCAACGTTTTTCTAGACATAGAAGTAGGCTTTGAATAATCAAAGGTCAAGGTGAAAAACTGCCAGTGTTTCTTTGCTGCAACCTAAAGAAGTTTGTTAAGAGAAGAACAGCTCTAACCTAACTCAGGCATTCAGTACTATATATAGGGTATGGGACCTGTGGTCAGAAGACTTAGATTCTGGCCAGTTTTATACTTGGGACCTTAAGTTAGCTTCTTCCTCTCTCTTCCTTATCTGTTGCCCATACATTATTGTTATGCAGATCAAGTGAGAGAATATTTGTGAATGTGTTGTCAGTTGTAAAATGCTGTGTGCATACAGGGTTTTGTTTTTTTTTTCCCTAGGAAAAACCAGCCAAAGTCAAAGTGGAATTGGCTTCTGGTGTCTCCTCCAAAAGCTCCATGGTTAAAAGAAGTCAGCAACCTGTCATCACTGAGCAAAATTCCTCTAAGGAACACACCTCCAGACTGACTCTGGAGAACTCGGAAGCTGTAAGCCAGCTCTTAAGTGTAGCTTCTACAAGAGAAGTGGGTGAGGAGAATGAGTGGGAAGAAGTGGTCATCTCAGATGCCCATGTTTTGGTCAAGGAATCTCCTGGGAATCGTGGTACAGCTATTAAGACGCCAGTGGTCAAGAGTGGTGTGCAGCCTGAGATCTCTCTGAGGACAACTGAGAATGACAGTCCTAGTCCACACATACCACCTCCAGCAGAGGGGACCAGCACCTCCAGTTCACTCCCTGCTCCTAAAAAACCTACAGGGTAAACTAACATATTTATATGTTATAGCATTCCATTTAGAGCAGCTGCGTAGGAAATGCCCCGTGTCTGTTTCGTCCTGTGCCTACAGCATTTCTGAGAAGCCACAGAGCCATTATTGGCTCCTGTTTCAGAGACAGAAACCAAGGCCTAGAGACATGGAATGATTTCCCTTTCCTCCTGTACTCTGCTGCCCATTTCCTGCTGTTATGTTACCAATACATCTCTTCTTGCTGCCTCACTACAGCAGTTAGCAGGGTCTTGCTGCAGGCCATGGGCCATAGTATAAGCTGATACACGATTCTAGTATGAGATTCAGGAAGAGAAACTCTATTAAGGCATCTTATAGAAAGATTCCTGTCATGGTGGTCAGAGAATTCAGTTCTGTTTGTGACTGTGTCCCTGCCTTCTATTTGACCTTAGGCATAGTCACTTCATGCCTGTTGTTTTCATTTCTCCCCTCTGAAAAATCTTGAGTTTTGTGCTGGAAAAAAATCTTCTCAGTGGGTGACCATACAGACTGAAAAAGATTGTGTGCCTTGCAGATAGGAGGAAGTCTGTAAGTGTGAGTTAATTTTTCCCTTTTTTTCCTCCTTAAAGACTTAACCAATTCTCCATGCAGCTCCTTCCCCGAGGCAGTGGTGGTCTTGTAACAGAAGGCCCATACTTGTTAAAAGTCAGGTTCACACTTTTGCCTGCAGGGGAGACATTTTTGGTTTTTACAGTAGGGTTGGGGTTACTACTGGCTATCTAGTGGGAACAGGCCAGGATGCTACTACTTCCCCTTCAATGCACAGCGTAGGCCCCATGACAAAGAATTTCAGGCTCATAATGTTAATACTGACAATGTTTAGAAATTCTGCTTTGTATTATTATAATTTAAAAATTTTTTTATTTTTGAGTAGGAAATGTATTTACATGGTTAAATATACACTGAAAAACTCTCCCCTCTGTCTCATTCTTCATCCATTTCTATTTCCCAGAAACAGTGTTCTCCACATCCTGTTTCTACAGATAATTTTAAGCCTATTCAAATATAAGTGTATTGTTATGTGTATGTATGTTTTTAAATAATAACTTTGGGATGGTTCTGCATCCTTAGGGGATGAAGCTGCTGTGTACTTCAGACCTTTTGTTTGGCATGTGAGTCACTTTAGCACATGTGTAACATGGGAGCTACAAAGATGAGAAAACAGGCTGTTCTCTTGGGTCTCTAAGCTATTCTTATGTGGGAGACTGATACACGTTAAATACTTGCTTTAATTAGAGGCAGATTTGATATTACACTATTGACGTTACATTCTGTGGGCACTGTTTTGTACTTTTTTATCTTCATAATGATCCCATGAAGTATATGTATGTAATTACTGTGCCATTTTACATATTAGGAACTTAATAGAAGAGTGAAATTATTTGCTGGTGGCTACAGGGTTTTAGTTAAAACCCATTTATCTAAAGCCTGACAATTTAACCACTACATTCTCTCTCCAGCTGTTTAGAGATTGCACTTTTCTTTTTCTCCCCCTTGGTCCTGAATCTCTAGGAGATATCCCTTCTTATGTTTTTCAGAGTTGACCTGCTCTCCCCTGGTCCCAGAGCCTCAGAGATTAAGGGCAGAGCACGGGGCAAGCCTTCATTACTGGCTGCAGCAAGACCCATGAGAGCAATTCTCCCTGCCCCAGCTAATGTGGGCCGAGGCAGCAGCCTGAGCCTGACCAGGGCCAGGCAGGCCTTTGCCCTAAGTGGTAAGAACTGGGATAGCCCCAAACAAGGGGCTATGTAGTGGGAGGGGAACAGGAATGGAGGGTTGAGAATGGAGATGAGAGACTTAGGGAGACTGAGTGCACTTCAGTTACCATTTTGACTCCTGGTTGTCTCAGATAAGACTCCCTCTGTGAGGACATGTGGCCTGAAGCCAAGCACACTGAAGCAGCTGGGCCAGCCAATCCAGCAGCCAGCCAGCCCTAGAGAGGTGAAGGTAAGACATATTCCCTTCCCTGAGGAGGAGCTGTCCGCTCCAAGAACAGGGGTTCCATTTAGTGTCCCAAAACCATAGGCAAAAAACAGATCCTTATTCTTATACTTGGTGTGGACCTTGGGAGGACGTTTCGCATGAATGAGTTGTCTGTTTTTAAATTTCTTTCTTATTATAAAATAAGTTGCACATTTTAAACCCATTTAGAAATAATTTCGAACTTAGAAAAAACAGTTGCAAGAGTAAAAATTAGCAAAAACAAAGAGCACCTATGTACTCATTACCCAGAGTCATCTGTTGTTAACATATTAGTTCATTTTGCTTTATAATGTTCTCATGTGTGTCTTGCCCATATATGTATAAGTTAAGGCTGCATGGCCAATTACTTCCTAATGCTTCCGTGTGTATTTCCTAAGAATAGGGGTAATTCTGTTACTGAAACAGTGATATTATTTGTACTCCACTTCTCTCAGTTTTACCCAGCTAGGTTCTTTATAGCATTTTCCAGTCCAGGATAGGGTCCAATCCAAGATGAGCTATTATTTAGCTGTTATGTCTCTTTAGCCTCCTTTAAAAAAAAAAAAAAAAAAAGGAATGGATGGTTGTTCTAGAAAATTCAGGTAAGGCAGAAAGAAAATGAGTCCCTTGTGATCCTGCCACATGGAACTAACAGCTATTAACAATCCAGTGTGTGCTCTTAGCCTTTATGTCCTTTCTAGCTTTCGCGTATGTTTATTTTTTTAATCTAATATTTTTTAAAAAATAGCTCTTATTCTACATACTGGTCCAATTTAATAATATAGTTACTTAAGATTTCCAAGGTGTCAAAATTCCATGTAGTCAAGCACGTTTATTCTTAGATTTTATTTTTAGTTTTTTTGCCATATGAGGCTAGAGTAGTTGTCGTAAAAATTTTCAAAATTAGCATTGTTCACCAAACTGCTCTTTTTTGACCAAGATCCTTAATATGAAACACATTTTAATATCACAGCCCAGTAAACAGATACAGCTACACATTAAAAGTTTAATGAAGCAGTGCCCTTATTGTATGCTGTCACTTTGGTATTTTCCATTTCTTTTTTTAAAGTACTAGTTTCAACCCATTAAATTAATTTCATGAACCCTCAGTGGATTGTGGCTTGTAGTTTGAAAACCCTGTCATGGACCAAAATGGAACAGGAAAATTAGTCTGCTATATCCCTTGCCATGTGCAAAATATTAGGTAATTTCCATTGATTGATAGTTCTAAATTTGCTACAAATAAGAATATGAGCCAGCTTTTACTTTGAAGACTGATTTGAGCTTGTCACCCAGATGCTAGGTCAGCATGAGTGTACCACTTTTAGATTTCCAGCCCTTAAATTACTCCCCTTACTTGTGTGAACTCCCCATCTTCTCTGTAGTTGTCTTTGGTTTAAAAACTTGATATGTGTTGCAATAAGTCCTTTTGCTAATCTTAAACTTGTTAAGTACATGAAATCTTATATATGTATTTTTAAGATTTTATTCATTATTTTTAGAGAAGGGGGAGGAAGGGAGGAAGAAAGGGAGAGAAGCATCAATGTATGGTTGCCTTTCACCTGCCTCCAGCTACGGACCTGGCTGGAGACCTGGCTTGCAATCTGGGTATGTGCCCTGGCTGGGAATCAGACCAGCAGCCCTTGGGTTCACAGGCTTGTGCTCAATCCACTGAGCCACACCAGCCAGGGCCAAAAATCTTATATTCTTATAAGTCAACTTAAATTCAGCATTACAGAATACTTTTAATTTAGAATGCTTTTTTCATCGTTAATTATATAAGTAATGCTGTGTTCCATATAGAATATTTGAAAGTTTATAAATAGTGATAAAAGGGGAAACAATCATGAACTTCTCTCACTGTGGAACATTTTAGTGGATAATCTTTCAGACTTCTTTCTATGCCAACATCATTCAACCAGTATTTGTGTGTACAAGGTCTACCCCGAAAGTATCAAGCCAACGTCAATATAATTAAAACAGTTTGCATAGCCGATACTTTCGGTACAGGCCTCGTATAGCTATTAAGTGCTTTTCTCACTTGATGGGGGTTGTAAATCTGATTCATAGTGTTTCTAATATGCAGTGTTAGAAGCTGCGCAGAAGAGTGCGGCAATCTGTGAGCTTGCAAAGGACACTGACCTTTTGGTGGCTGCTGACTGCTGACTAGTACCCCAGAGGACTCATCTGGAACATGCTTCACAGATTCCCTGGGGAGCTGTTTTCAGAACACAGATTCTCAAACTCAAGAGTTTGAGGTTCAGACACACTAAATAATTTCTTCTGATCCACAGCTACCAAATGGCTCGGCCAACAAGACGTCTCAGTTGAAAGTTGTTGAGGTCAAGCCTGATATGTTTCCTCCATATAAGTACAGTTGCACTGTCACACTGGTAAGTGCAGCAGCCACGGGATGTGTTGACACACAGGTGATTTGATTTTGTGGTTGAGGGCAAGTAGGAGTCTGCCATGGGTGGAGAGCGGTATTTAGGAGTGGAGGAGGGTCAGGAATACACCATTAATTCTGAAGATCTTGTCACTAATATAAATGATAGCTATTGGGTGAATCAGCAAGATTTGTTGTTTTTCCCAGGAGAGATCTGTAAAGCTGAGGTCAGGATATTCTTACTAAAAGTAGTTGGAGGTGAGGATCCAGTCCAGCTTCAAAAGTGTGTTCCATTGACAAGTTTGGGAAATGTACTTTACCTTCCCTAAATGGAGTCACATTTAATACTAGTATCTTAAATGGTTTGAGAAGTATTTTAGTAATTTATTTTGTTTAGCCTGGCATTCCTTGCCAAGGATTTCCCTGTCTCTTTCATTTTTAACATAACACATTTTCATATCCCAGTAAGCAAATGGAGCAATAGAATAAAAACTAGATGTCAAAAAAAACCTAGTCTAGAAGTAAATCTGGCTCTGTGACCCTGGGCAAGGCTCTTTCCCTCTCTGGTCCTGAGTTTTTATTGTCTATAAAACACAACATCAATTTAGATACCATGTTGGGGTTTCTCTCACTCGTAATGTTCTCTGATTTTGTTGACCCTTAAAATAGCAACCAGCCAGATACCTTTTCATAGGTTTTCTGGCTGAGCTGAGCTAAGCTGAGTAAGATGCATAGATTTTGAGAGAGTAGCTAGATTTTTATTTGATTTTTTTTAAGATTTTACTTATTTTCAGAGAGAGAGAAGGGAGAGAAACATCGATTTGTGAGAGAACATTGATCAATTGCCTCCTACACACAACCCAGCTAGGGACCTGTGCTACCACCCAGGCATATGCCCTGACTGGGAATCAAACCCCTGACCTTTCGGTTTATAGGCCAGTATTTAATCCACTGAGCCACATCACCCAGGGCAGCAGCTAGATTTTTAGAAATTCTTACCTGGTGAAGGTAAGGTGGTCATTCATTAAAAAAAGAAGAAGAAAGAAATATTTATTGAACACCTGCTCTGTGCCAGGCTTTGTGTAGGGATTCAGTGGTGAACAAGAGAGCACAGGATGGTGTGTTAGTACCTAGTCTGGCCTGATCCTCAAGGAGAACGTGTCCTGAGATCTGCTCAGGTTTTTTTCCAAAGACTTAATTACTACCTTCTGCATGCCATGCATATTCTTACCACCCCCTCCCTTTGGCTACATAAAGCCACAAGGGTTACTGTCTGGTGGAAACTGTCCAGGACCCTCTCTTTGGCTGATTAGACAATAGCTTGTCATAGGAGACTAAATGTCAGAGCTTTTAGCTTAAATATTTCAGAAGTTACAATTTGTATTAGGCAGGGCTTGAAGTCTTTAGTTCACCACAATGTCTTGGCACTCTTCATTAAAACAGGCCTGCTTCATTTGCTAGTTGCCTGACCCCTTGAAGGCATTTGAATCTCTGACCTTTGACAGTCAATTCACTTGTTTCACAAATAGGCAAGGACTTAGCAAAATTATTAGGCTATATTAAGATTAAAGGGGGATAACTGCAGAAAAGGGATCTTGCTTCAAGGCTCTTTGGAAGTTAGTCTAAAATTAGCCACTTTCTTTTTTGATTTACTGATAGCTGGTCATCCTGGTCCTTGGCTCTGTGCAGGTGTAACTTAACTTTTGAAGAATTGAACATTGATATTACTTTTTTAGGATTTGGGCCTGGCTACGTCAAGAGGCCGGGGAAAGTGCAAGAACCCCTCTTGTAGCTATGTCTACACCAACCGGCATAAACCACGGATTTGTCCCAGCTGTGGCTTTAACCTTGCCAAAGAGCGAACTGAGAAAACCACCAAGGCTCTTGTGAGTTCCTTCCCCAAACATATCCCCTGGCCTTGGGTTGGGCTCTGTTAGGGAACCTGTTTTAGTAGGGAAAAAAGGGTTTTTTAGTATATAATAGTAGTTAGGGCACCAGAGCTGGAACCAGGTATTAGGTTCTGAACCTGGTCATGTGCCTTCTTCCATCTGGATCTCCTTGTCCACATTGCCAGGGTGAGGGGGTTGACCAAATACCTTGATCTCTTGAGACGCCTCTGGCCCAGTGAACCTCGAGTTCATTTACCAAAGAGAATGGTAATATGTGCCTTAACTTGGATTCAGAAGAAGAGATGGAAGCATTACATTCTTTTAGCTCTGAAGTCTGTCATAGTATTTTGGTAAATAGAGAATGCCAACCCTGAGACTGTTGATTTAGATCACTGCTCCTCACGTTCCTTGCAGAGCTTTTGGGTAATCATAAAACATTACTTTTAGCAGCCTTGGCAAGCCTGCTCTCTGAAGTTGGACCCAAACTATTTGGATAGTAAAACACATTCCACTTGGCTTCTTGGGGCTCACTTTTTATTATTAGAAGCAGGAC
Source organism: Noctilio leporinus (assembly GCA_004026585.1). NCBI lineage: Eukaryota > Metazoa > Chordata > Mammalia > Chiroptera > Noctilionidae > Noctilio > Noctilio leporinus. The sequence continues at coordinate 178,308 of PVIW01000517.1, forward strand.
AAATGGGTTTTTTTGGAGGTCCTCTGAATTTTCACATGTGAATTTTTTTTAAATGAATGGAAATTAGTAGTAGTCTGAGACAACAAATGGAATGACTAGAATGAGAGAAATCGGAGGAATGACAACTGAGCTGCTTTGAAGTGAATGGCTGGCACATGGTCAGGGTCCAAGGTGTAGCCTGGCCACTTCATAAGTAAGCTGGCTCCTGCAAAATGGGCAGAATTTGGATGGAAGGACACCCTATACTCAAGGACAGTGTGAGCAAAAATGAAGAGGCAGGGAGTATGTGTGTGTTCTGTTAGCCTGAAGAAAGGGTGTGTGGGGAGGAATATGGAAAACAGGCTTAAAGGGTGTATCAGGGCCATATCGTGGAAGATCTCCGTGCTAGACTGGGCATTTTGTCTTTTAGTCATGGGACCCACTGAATGTCCTTGAGCCAGGGAGAGGCCCAGAAGAAGGTTACATGAGGAGGGAGACTTAGCGGGTTTGGAATTGGATAGGACTGCCTCAGGCTTCAGGGTTTCCTTGCAGATGAGTCTCATTCCTTGGTCTCCAGGTCTGTATCTGTGCTTGGAGAGGGGTTTGAGGTTATCATCTTAGTGCGAAAGGGGAATGGAGCTGAAGTAGGTGGGTGTTGATGGCTTAGGGGACAAAACACTGGAACTAGGAATTGAGAGACCGTGAGCTGGAAGCTTTTATTTTCCCCATCAGTAAAACAAGGTGGCTAGGTGGGTTAGATCTGGGCAATTTATTCCCAGGGCCATGGCCCTAGAGAAGACTTGGAATTGAGCTCCAAGGAATCTGTAAACCCATGAAATTGCATGTGATTTGGTTCATAGCATTCATGGCATTCTGTTGTTCCAGTGGGTGCCCTCTGCTGGCAGTGAGCTTTCTTCTGAATTCTCCATATGGTTAATTGCTTCTTTTCACTCGCGTTAACTACCCGCTTCTTGACTCTCTTAGTTCCATGTGAGATCATAATCTCTTTCAGGGCAGATGTAGCTGTTTCCCCCTTACCTTTAACCCCAGAGCTTGCATACACAATACAATAATGTTTGCATCCGTAACTATGGGTCAAAATTGCGTTCTGTGTGGGTAGATGGTCTGAACGTTCCTTTCTTCTTTTATAGCTGTTTTTTTGCAGCATGAAAGTGGGTGTTGGCCTCTAGGTCTTGAATGATGAGTTGGTCACTTAACTATTCAGGTCAGGCAAGAATTGTCTAGGAACCGCTTGTCAATTGATTTCAAATCTCTTATTTATATTCTCTGGCTTTGGCTTACTGGTAGCTGACTACCCCCAGAATCCTCATCTTTAGACATTCCCTTACCCTCCACTCTTTAATTTTAGGAGAAATAAAATGTCGTTATGGCTCTCCACAAAAGAGAACAGGTTAGAACCCAGGGACCTTTGCATGTATTGCTTTTTAGAGCCTCCTGGTGGCTGTCCATTCCCTATGCAGTTTGTCTTTAGCAGCCACAGTTAAGATGGCAACATATTGATGCTGGAACAGTGCTTATTCCTTTCCATCTCCCAACTATGGCTCAGAGCCCAAGAATAGTATTCCTGCCAACTTATCTTACAGCCTGTGGTTCAACATAGTAATGATGGGGAGCACACAACCTCCCAGAGCAACTCTAGTGTTACCTAGCTCTTCACTCTTTCAACAGGCATGTATTGAATGCCTACTACGAGTCAGGCTTTTGGAGTTACAAAGATGAGTAGGACATGGCCGGCCCCTTCTCTTCACAAGCTTATAGCCTCACAGGGGTAGAAGGATAACTATTACAGACAGTGAGATGAGAGTTGTCATGGGATGTAGAGGTAATAGAAAGAGGTTAACTTTTACAAAGCAATGTATACTATGTCCAGCAAATACAAATTAGTATCTTTGTGTACACCAGCCTCATGCTGGTATTGGAATTCAATAAATAAGCAGAGACCCTATACTCACTGAGTAGGGGGAGGGAGCAGTGGTTTACCAGCTGTGAGACAGTGAATTCTACATTAAGGAATGGAGTCTTGGGAGTACAAAGCAGAGAGTAATTCAGGCTGCATTTACACAAAGAACCTCCGTTGAAAAGGTCCTGCCTGAGAAGTACCTTTTTATTTTTTTTTCAATTTTTTCAAGACTTTATTTTCAGAGAGCAGGAAAGAAAGGGAGAGAAACATGAACATACGGCTTCCCCTTGCACTCCTGCAACTGACGACCTAGCCCACTACTCAGGCATGTGCCTTGATTGGGAATTGAACTGATAACCCTTTAGTTCTCAGGCTGGTGCTCAATCCACTGAGCCACACCAGCCAGGGTTGAGATGGACCTATTTTTAATGAGCGTTTCAGAACCTTGTTCCTGGAAGCTTCTGACTAGTACAATGCATACAATTCCCTTTCCCTAGAAGCCACAAAGTATTAAAGATACTTTGATTAGTATTTACTTACATATCAAAACTACCTTTCATTGTTTTTATTGCATCCCAGGCATTGTACTAAATGCCTTACTTACAATATCTTACTTAACCATGAACAACTACTCTAGGAGATTACTATTATTTTGACCCTCCATTTCATAGGTGAGGAAATTGAGGCTCAGAAAGATTAAATGAATTGCTTTGGGTCACACATGTACAGTTGTAAAGTGGCATATTCAGAACTAAAGTCCAAGCCTGTTATCCTCCAGATCCCTTACCTGGTGTGAATGGGAGCAGACACTTGAATCCATTACTAAGAGATGTGTATAGTTCTCTCATTTTATTGATAGAGAAACTCAGTGCCAAAGGGGGAAAGCACCTGCCATAAGTCACAAAGTGAGTTATTAGCTGGCTAGAACCCTAGGTTTCCCACCTCTCCGTCATGGCCCATCCCTCTGTCACCCACAGTCTTTCAGGATAGACCCCGAGGCCAGCTTTTCTTGCCCTGGGTGCTTGGTGATCAGTCCACTCTCTTTCCAGGAGGCAGGCTCACCACTCCCAGACGGGCTGAGTGTCACAGAGCCGCTGAGCGCAGCCCAAAGGGAGATCCAGCGGCAGTCCACGTTGCAGCTGCTGCGCAAAGGCCTACAGATTCCTGAAAATGAGTCCGAGCTGGCCGAGGTCTTTGCCTTGATTCACGAACTCAATAGCTCTAGACTCATCCTGTCCAACGTGAGTGAGGAGACAGTCACCATCGAGCAAACCTCTTGGTCAAATTATTACGAGTCTCCATCCACGCAGTGCCTTCTGTGTAGCAGCCCTTTATTCAAAGGAGGACACAAGTAAGCAGCCCTTCCGCACTGTCTGCCCCTGGCTGCCCCGTCTCACTTGGCCCGTGTTGTCCCTTCAATCGACTTCTAAGCGATAACCTTTAAAGATGTTACTCTCTGCTTTTCTTAGGTTTCCTTTATTTTTCCTATTGCTAATTAATAATAATGATTAGTAATCATCCGTTATTTCCATTGAAAATGCCTGAAAATTATTGTCATCAGTTTAGGATTTAGTTTACACCTGGACTACCCAACATAATGTTTGCATTTGGGAGTTCAGTGGGATTGGTTAAATTGGATAACAAATTGAGAGTTATTAAATCTGGGGGTGATTTCACAGACCAGATTCTAACAAAGTGGGAACACCGACCTACCTAGAAAACCTTGGGACACAAGTTCTAGCGCCTTCCTTGTCCTACTGTGGTAAAGTCCTAAGAATTTTGCTATTCATTACTGAGCCTAGGATATTGATTAATTATTGATATGTTGCAATCCCTCCTGTTTTTGTCCGTGATACTTGGGTTTTAGCTCCCTGGCTGGTCCCCAGGAGTGCTGGCTGCTAACAGCCAACCGGCTGCAGGTGGTGACTGCCCAGGTGAAGGTGTGTCTGAACCCCCATTGTCTGGCCCTGCATAGCTTCATGGACATCTATACAGGTGGGTGCCAGTGTTTCTTCTTTCAGTGAGCCCCCAAGGCAGGCTGGAGAACAGCCTCTGTGAGCCACGCCTCTGGTCCTGTGAGTGCTGGACCTTCTTTCAGTGGGACTTCTGAGAAAGAGAAGACTTTTCCTCCTGGATGTCTTAGCCCCAAGATACTCAAGTATTGGGATTACCTGGGATTTGTTAACAGTATTTTATTTATTTTATTTATTTTTTAAAAAATTTATTGTTTTTGTATTACATCCATCCCCTTTTTCCGCCCCTCTGTCCCCTTCCCCACCTGTCCAGTCCCCCTCAAAGTCAATCCCACTTGTTGTCCATGTCTATGGTTCTTCCATGCTAGCTCCTTGACTAAACTGCTATTTTATTTATTTTGTTTTGGTTTGGCTTTCTTTAAGATTTTATTTATTATTTTTAGAGAGAGTGGAAGGGAGGGAGGAAGAGAGGGAGAGAAACATCAATGTATGGTTGCCTTTCACCTGTCTCCAGCCTCAGACCCGGCTGGAGACCTGGCTTGCCCTGGTCTCGAACCAGTGACTTTTGGGTTCGCAGGCCGGTACTTTTCCACAGAGCCACGAGACAGGTATTTTTTTGTTTTATTTTATTTTGATTTTATTTATTTATTTATAGAGATTTTATTATTTCCAGAGAGAGAGAAAGGGAGAGAGACATCAATGTATAGTTGCCTTTCCCCTGCCTCCAGCTATGGACCTGGCTGGAGACCTGGCTTGCAACCTGGTTATGTGCCCTGGCTGGGAATCAAACCAGTGACCTTTGGGTTCTTAGGCTGGCGCCATATCCACTATGCCACCAGCCAGGGGTATTTTAATTTTTAATCCTCACCTAAGACATGCTGATTGACTTTTTAAAAAGAGGGAAAGGGAGGAGGAGAGAGGGAGAAAAACATTATTGTAAGAAAAAACATCAATCTGTTGCCTCTCATAACGCACCTTGACCAGTGACTGAACCCACAGCTTAAGTATATGCCCTGACCAGAGAATAAACTCATGACATTTTGGTTTACAGGATGATAGTCCAACCCACCAGTGCTAAACAAAGTTACTTTTAAATTAAATACCTTGATTATAGATAAACCAGAAGATGCTGACAAATAAAAAGAGAAAACTGAAAATCAGTAGTAATCTTGCCATGAGATAAACATTAATGTTGTACCCTCTAATCCCAGGTGTGTTATTCATCACCGCAGAATATAAGAAAGTATGGAGGGATTTATAGGTTTATAGCTTTTCTTTCAACAAAAAATGGGGTTATGCTGGATGTTGTTTTGGAATGTGTGTTTTAAAATTTAGCAGTGGGCCCTGGTTTGTATGGCTTAGTGGATTGAGCATCAGCCTGCGAACTCAAGGGTTGCTGGTTTGATTCCCAGTCAAGGCACATACCTGGGTTGCAAGCCAGGTCTTCAGCCAGGTCCGTAGCTGGAGGCAGGTGAAAGGCAACCATACATTGATGTTTCTCTCCCTTTCTTCCTCCCTCCCTTCCCCTCTCTCTAAAAATAATGAATAAAATGTTTTCTAAATACCTAATTTAAAAAATAAAAATTTAAAGAAGAATTTAGCAGTGTATCACAGATAGCTTCCTATGTTACCAAGTAGAGAAATACCTGACCATTTTAAAGAACTAAGTGGCACTCTTATTTTAGAGTCATCTTTGTAATCAAATCTTTGTGTGTAGTCTTAATTATTTCCTTTGGGAAAATGCTCAAAATGGTATTGCTGCATCTTCACCCATTTCCCCTCCATTTATCAATGTCAAACATTTATTGAATATTCACCATATACCAACCATTGTGAGAATTTGAATCTTGAGTTTTATATGTAGAATTGGGTGCTGAAGATTAAAGAATTTTTGTTATTCTTTGTCCTCAGAACTTCATTGGTGACTTACTTTTGAATTTATGCTTTTAATGTCTTGTATTGCCAGATTGAGTTTGTTCTATTTTAGGCTCTTACCAACAGTTAATGGAATGCCATATCCTTGCATTTTTTCTGGGCCAGTAGTGTGTGTGTATAGTCCTTTCAAAACTATCAAGCCATATAATAAAGCACAATTAACAAACATCTGTCTTTTATTTAAAAAGGTAGAAGAAACATTGTGCAGAACCTAAGTCCCCTTCAGAGTGAGCACCTTCAGATATGACACACTTCTCCCAGTGTTGTGTCTGTTGTTTCTACTGTTCACAACATTCTGCAAAGTCCTATGTTGGATTCACTGCTGTACTCTCAGTCATTCCAATTGGGCTGCTTACACACTCGTACGTGCTCACTCACCACATCTGACTCTCAATTACCCTAGTCAGCGACGTCATCTTCATCTGCATGTGCACCTTACAGTCCACTCTCATCGTCTGCTAGGTTACATCGTGGCCAAGCAAACCTTTTTTTTTTTTTTAAGATTTTATTTCATTATTTTTAGAAAGAGGGGAAGGGAGAGAGGCAGAGAGGGAGAGCAGCATCAATGTATGGTTGCTTTTCACCTGCCTCCAACCACAGACCTGACTGGTTTGCAACCTTGTTATGTACCCTGGCAAACTTTTAATTATATTGACATTGGCTTGATACGTTTGGAACAGACCTCATATGTCTGCGTGTGTGTATTTAGTTTCATATAAAATTTACAGTCAAGTTACATTGTTGTATGGTAGGTTATAGTTCTTACAAATGCACTGAGTTGTGTACTGCCGCCATGGTCAGTATGTAGAGCACTTTTATTATCCAAAAACACTGTCTTTTGCTGTCTCTTTTTTCATCCAGCCCATCCTTTATGCCTAACTGCTGGCAACCATTTAATAGGCTCTTTATCCCTGCAGTTTTATCTTTCCAAAATGTCGTAAATCTAATCGTAATATATAGCATTTTGTGTCTCATTTCTAACCATAATGCCTTACAAAGTCACTCGGATTTTTTAATGTATCAGTAATTTGTTCCTTTTTATTTTTGAGTAGCTTTGCAGTGTATGGAGTACCACAATTTGTTTATTTCTTCTTCACTCATTGATGTTGAGGAATGTTTGGATTGTTACCCGTTTTTGGCATTTATGACTAGAGCTGCCATAAACATTCATGATTGAGCTTTTGTATTTACATACATATTTTTTCTTTTAGAGTCATATTATTGCAGGGCTATATGGTGAGTGTATAAGAACTTGCCAAACCATTTACCTAAATATCTGGACCATTTTTTATTCCCTCCAGCAATGGCTGAGAGTTCTGATTTGCTCTACTGGCTGGCACTTAGTATTGTGTATTTTCTGTTTTTGTATTTTAGTCATTCTGATAAGTATGTAAGTGGTATCTTGTTGTGGTTTTAGTTTGTATTTCCTTGATGACTAATGATGTTGAGCATATTTTCTGGGTTTGTCTGTCTGTCTTTGGTGAATTATCTGTTTGATCTTTAGCCCATTGAATTGGATGGTTTTCTCACTGTTGAGTTTTGGGAGTTCTTTGTAACTTCTGGATCCAACACCTTTGTCAGATAAGTAATTTGAAGATATTTTTGTAGGGTCCGTGCTTATCTTTTCAATACCTTAACAGAATCTTTCACAGAACAAACATTCTTAAAATGATAAAGACCAATTCATCAGTTTTTAAAATTTCATCACTTTTTTCTTTAAGGAATATGCTTTGATCTTCTGCCTAAGATCTCTTTACATGGGTGACCCAAGTCATAATATTTTCTTAGGTTTCATTCTAAAAGTTTTATAATATTATGGTTTACATTTAGGTTTGTGAATTAATTTTTGTATAAAGAGTGAGGCTCAGATTGAGTTCATTTTTGTTTTTGACTGTTGACCTCCAATTGTTGTACCATCATTTGTTGAAAAGTAGCTCTTTCTTCAATGAATTGCCTTCATTTCTTTGTTGAAATCAGCTCATCATACGTGTGTGGGTCTAATAGAATGCAGAAATGCATTCTGTTTTGTTCGATTTATTTATGTTGCTTATTCTTTTGTCATTATCATACTGTCTTAATTACTGTAACTTCCATAGCAAGTCTTATAATTAGGTAAAATGTGAGTCTTCCAATCTTGTATTTGCCTGAATCGTACTCTGAAGTGTTTTGGCTGTGTTGGTTCCTTTGCATTTCAGTATAAATTTTAAGAATCATCTTGTCACTGTCAACAGAATCTGGCTGAAATTTTAATTGGATTTGGGTTGAATGTAGAGATCAACTTGGAGAAGTTTGACATGCTTAAAAATACTAAGTTGTCCCATTCATGAACATGATCTGTGTCTTCATTTTATTAGTTTTTCTTTTACATTTTTCATCAGTGTTTTAGGTAATCATTGCTTCTGATCTCCAGTATGGTTTCAAAATGTATCATGCTTAGAAAGGTTTTCCCAGCCCTGGCCAGGTAGCTTGGCTGCTTAGAGCATCATTCTGATATGCCAAGGTTCTGGGTTCAATCCCTGGTCAGGGCACATGCAAGAATCAACCAATGGGTGTAAAACTTAAGTGGAACAACAAATCGATGTTTCTCTCTCCCCTTTCCTCTCTCTCTAAAATCAATAAATAAGAAAATTTTGAAAGAAAGGTTTTTCCTGTTTCTTCTTACAGCCTTTTTTAATGGGAATACGTATTCCATAATAGGCTTTTGTGCAAATTTGTGCATTTTTTGTCTTAAACTGACTACATATAAACTCTTCTGTCTTTTATCCCAGAATTTGGTAGGGGTGATTTTATAGCCTTTGTCACATTTCTTACACATCCCTAGGCTGAATGATATTCCTAGCCTTTTCCCCATGGTGCAGCTGTGACAGGTAATGAGGACTGAGCTAGGTGGTAGGGAGAGATTTCCTTTTTTTAATTAAAAAAAACCTATTTCATCACAGTTTTCATTTCATAATGTATTATGAACAAGTCCACATCAGACCATTTAGGTTTACCTTACTCTTTGTAATGATGCATAGTTTGCTATTTTACGAATACATCGTAATTTAACTGTTCCTTTATTGGGCATTTACTTTGTTCCCAATTTTTTGCCATTGTGAATGATGTTGGAATGAATTTCCATGTTGCCTCTTAACCTGCAGGCCTTTTTAATGTGGGGAACAAGCTGCTAGTGAGCCTGGACTTGCTTTTTGCAATCCGAAACCAGATCAGGCTGGGAGAGGACCCCAGAGTGTCCATCAGTGCTGTTCTGAAGTCGGTGCAGGAGGAGACAGGTAAGTAAAGGTTGGCGCCCTCCCTTGCCGGGGATTCAGGCTAAAAGGTCCTTGGGAATTTTCAGTGACAGGCTTTGGTTAAATGAATCATCTTGGGGGAGAGTTTGATATTTTGAAAAGGGATGTTCTTGGTCCCTAAACACTGTCTTCTTGAATTTTACAAGTGCCAAACTGACTCTGGAAAGCATCATTTTGCTCATATATCCAGAGACCCTCAGCATGGGCTTAAACTGACTTAGAAGCTCATCCTTTGGCCATAGGTAGACTTGGCCTCACTGCACGTTATCCAACTCATTTCGAATACATAGGTTCTAGAGGTCTGCTGTGAGTGCCAAGGCTCATGCTGAGAAAACCATCCTCCTACTATTAGAAGCTATTTTTCCCTTGCTCTCCTTACTTGCTTTGTGCCTTTCCCATCCCATTCATATAGGCTTTAGTCCTCCTGCACCTGCCCTGCTATGAGGTCAGGTGGACTAGGGCAAAAGTTCTAGAGTCACACAGGCCTGTGTTCGAGTCTTGGCACTGCCATTTACTGCAGTGTGACTTTGAGCAGGTTATTCTCTGTGCCTCAGTTTTTCCAGTTATAAAGTGAGGACGATGGTAGCTTATGGTTCGTAAAGACATGAGTTAAATGAGGTCATGCAAAGCTCTCGGGCCAGCATCTGGCGCCTATTGGTTGCTTAGTATAGGCAGGTATAACTCTGATTGGATTTGCGCTCCAGGTTGCGACCTGGGCACTTGAAGGCCAAGGTAGTTGACCCTTGAAGTGGTTAGTACTCTTGGGTGTTCTTAGGGGAGAAGCTGTCTTGCAGAATTGCTGATCTTGCTGGCTCATCCCCAGTGGCCTTCTTCTGTGACCCGCTCAGAGCTCTTATTCTTCTTGCAGAGAAGATGCTGACCTCAGACGAGCTGAGCCAGCTGCAGGAACTGCTGTGCAATGGCTACTGGGCTTTCGAGTGCCTCACTGTCCGGGACTATAATGACATGATCTGTGGCATCTGTGGTGTGGCCCCTAAAGTGGAAATAGCCCAGCGGAGCGAAGCAAACGTGCTGGCACTGAAAAGCGTGGAGGTAAGTGCTTCTCAGTTAACAGTGGGTATCCTTTAGAACTGTCCTCTCACTTCGCTGCCACCATCTTACATGATGTCCTGGGACAGATGGTTCCAGTCCTATCTTGTGTGGAGAGAGAGAGTTTTTTTCTGCCACTGCCCAGGGTTTCATCTATAGGAAGATCAGATGTAAATAGAGGCATTTGTTATTCATTCAACAAATTTATTAAACATGATCTAGGTATACTTTTTAGACACTAGGGAAGTGAGAGTTTTTAAAAAAGCCACAAAGTTTTTGTGTTCATGGAACTCATTCTGGTTTGGGGAAATAGGAAATGTTAATAATTAGGTATGTTAATATAATACCTACATATATATGTGTGTGTACATTATATATGTGTGTGTGTGTGTGTGTGTGTGTATAGTTAATTTCTCTGAGAGGTATAGATGGTGAAGTCCTGAATAAGGTATTAGCAAATCAACTCTTAATAGTGAATAAAGTAATCCATTGTGATGTAAGTTTATCCCAAGAAAGCAAGATTGCTTCCGCATTGGAAAATACACTAATATAATTCACTACTTAACAGATTAAAGGTGAGAAGCGATATGATTATTTCATTGGATGTAAAAAGAGGCTTTCATTATTCAATAGCCATTTACGATTATTATAATATATATATATATATATATATATATATATATATATATATATATATATATATATAATATTACAAGAAACAATGTGGTAGAAAGGAAGAGTTCCTGTTTTATTGAGGGTAGTCAGGGAAGGTCTGATGCTGGGGTGGGGTGGCATTTGAATAGAGATGGAAGTCCATGCTCCTCTGGGAGAGGAACATCGCAGGCAAGAGGGAGCCGCAAGAACAGGGTCTAAGGAAGGTTTGCTGGACTTGCTTGAGGAACAGCAAGGAGGCCATGGTGACAGTGTGTAAGCAGTGGAGAGTGGCAAGGTTTAAGAGGCTGGACTCTACATGGGGTTGCATGGGCCATTTTAAGAATTTACTCTGAGGGAAATGGAGAGACTCTGAAGGGTTTTGAGGACCTGAGTTGTCTTAGGTTCTTAACTGAAAAATGTCCACGCAAAGACAACACCAAATTCAGATAGCTTTATGTAGTAAGTGTAACAACTATCTAAGAAGCGTGTGGTACTGGCCCTGACCAGTGTGGCTCAGTTGTTTGGGCATCATTCAACAAAGGGAAAGGTCGCCAGTTCGATTCTTTGTTAGGGCACATGCTTGGGGTGTGGGTTTGGTCCCAGGTAGGGGCATGTAGGAGAGGCAACTGATTGATATTTCTCCCCCCTTTTTTCTCCTTCCCTTCACCTCTCTCTAAATATATAAATAAAATCTTTTACAAAATGATTCTAGTCATAAAATAATAACAGATATACAACTCATTGTATTGTAAAGCCATATGACCATGAAAACAAAACCAGATATTTAACAATAGAAAAAATTGGAGTTAATTTCACTAAGGGATATAGATGGTGAAGTCCTGAATAAGATCATAACAAATCAACTCTTAACAGTGAGTAAAGTAATCCATTGTGATGTAAGTTTATCCCAAGAAAGCAAGATTGCTTCAACATTAGAAAATACACTAACATAATTCACTACTTAACAGATTAAAGCTGAGAAGCGATATGATTATTTCATTGGATGTAAAAAGAGGCTTTCAGGATTCAATAACCATTTATGATAAATCTCTTAGCAAACGGAATAATAGGGAATTTTCCTTAGTTTGGTACAGGGGTATTTAAAAATTCCATAGATTGAGTAATTTTTTCCCATGATCATGTGCCAGGAGTCTTGAGTCCGCACGTAATCACACTGGGTGCAAGTTTCCATCTCTGAACTCCATGGCTGGGACCAGAGAGGACTGGACCAGGAAATGACTCTTAGGCCTGCAGCCCACCTGTTCACCACCAGGGGGTGTGGGGGACCTTTATAGAAAAGCTTGAGCCCGGCCTGCTGAATATGTCAATGGCTTGCATGTTCTCTTTCTCTTCTCAATTTTTAAAAATAACATATTTTGCTTAAGTACATATATTTGAAGGATGGTGGCATATAAGAAGATGTTTGAAAACAAGCATATTGGTCCTGGAGCTTTCTTTGCCTTTTGTCTATTAGCTCACCAAGAGGCTATTTTAGACTCATTTAATCTGCTTGCCTAATGGTAACGTTGATAAGTAGTGTTGCTACGATTATTGAGCATTTTATTACGTATGCCAAGTTCCTATTCTGTGCTTAGTGCTTTACTATATGACTATATGACTGACCCCAGCTCCGTGATATTTGTGTAGATGAAGGGACTGAAGCCTAGGGCATCTCAACCATGCCCATTCAGCCAGGAGGGGTCAGTTTGGGACTTGACCTCACTCTGCTTGTCTGGCTCCAGGATTGAGCTCTTAAGCACTGCATGCTTACCCTTACCTCTGGGTCTCTGAGCCCTGGATTTTCTAAACACAGACCTTTTTATATCCAGAGTAGACAGAGCCCACCACCCTACAAAGCTCACATCTCTTAGCCCTGCCATGGCTCTTTCCTTATCCGGTAGTGTTGTCTTCATCTCTGTATGTATGCCTTCCCTTCTGTGGTATTGGGTGTTTCTTTATTTCCTCCCTTTGTGTGTGTGTGTGTGTGAGCAGGGGAGTAGGGGTTTATCCTGAAGTCTATGAAATAAAACAAAAAGTTACTGAACAAAGCTAAATCTGCAGTTGTCTAGGAAGAAATTGGTTAGCCCCTCCCGCAGGGACTGTGTGGAGGAGGACTCTAGACTAGTGGCAGCAGCCTGTCAGCTGTGCACACAGCATACTCTTGGCATTTCTTGTTGCCTGTTCTTTGTGATGAGGGTGGGTTCAGTACCTTGTGAAACTGTGGTGAGACTGTCATTTACTTGTAGCATGTGCTTATGCCCTGTGAGATGGGGAAGGAAAGGGCATGAGATAAGGGAGATCGATACCGTGTGTAGAACAGTGGTCTCAGACTTCTCAGACTTGCTGGGCATAAGAATTGTGTTGGGCAATGGCTCTCAAACTGTTTAGTCTAGCGGGCTGCCTTGGCCCCACGCATAGGGATTCTGATTCAGTGATTCTGGAGCAAACCTGAGAATTTGCATTTCTAACAAGCTCCCGGGTGATCGATGCTCATGCTGCTGGTCTAGGGGCCACACTTTGAGAATTGCTCACATGAGGAACCTTTTTCTGTTTTTCTTTTTTCTCTTAGAGGGAGAGGAAGGAGGGGGAAAGAGAGAATCATCTATGATGTTCCACTTATTTATGCATTCATTGGTTGATTCTTGTATGCGCTTTGGGTGGGGATTGAACCTACAACCTTGGTGTGTTTGGATAATGCCCTAACCAACTGAGCTACCAAGCCAGGGCCTAAATGAGGAATCTTTTTAAAAATGCAAACTTAGAGATTTTGTTCATGCAAATTAATTGCAGCCCAGGTATTATTAGCATTGCTAAGTAACACAAATGACTGCCATAGGTAATAAGGTTGGGATCACACTTTGAGGACCGAATAAGGGGAACACCAGGAGAAAAATCGAGTAACACAGCTGCTGGGTGCCTGCAATGGAGAAGGGAATGCTGCGTAAGGTAGAAGAGATAGCTGTGTGCTGACCAATCTGGGAGGCCCTCCTGGAGGAGGTCAGGAAACAGCAGGGCCTTGGAAGTGGGTAGAATATGGTTCAATGTTACCCTGATAGTCCCTGCCAGTTGGCATAGGACCTAAGGGTGAGCTTTGAAACTAGATCTTTGTTCCCAGTCTTGTTCTGCCTTTACTCCAGTAGTCTCACTCAGATAGCCCCAGGCTTGTATGTGGCCAAAAGCCAGGTACCGAGATACCAGATTAGAGGGCCTCCCAGCAGTGCATGGCTGTCATACCACCCTCCTCCCCAGCCTTGGCTGCCCTGAGTGTATCAAGAAGGTAGGTTATTATTGCTAATATTCTGCGGCTCCCACAGTTTGACCTTTTTTATCCTGACCTTTTAGTTCACCTGGCCTGAGTTCTTGAGCTCTAGTGAGGTAAACGTGGAGGACTTTTGGGCCACGATGGAGACAGAGGTGATTGAGCAGGTGGCCTTCCCTACCAGCATCCCTATCACCAAGTTTGATGCCTCTGTCATTGCCCCCTTCTTCCCACCACTCATGAGAGGAGCTGTGGTCGTCAACACTGAGAAAGACAAAAACTTGGATGTACAGCCAGTTCCTGGTAAGGCCACCTGGTGGCTGACTGGGGTCAGGGAAGGGCCCAGTCAAGAGTCTGGAACATTGTCCATGGCAAGATGCACAAATGGCAGAAAGGGGGCCAGGCGCACCTGAAGGGCTTCCTCTGGATAGATTAGGACAACCTGTGGCAGAATCCCCTTAGAGGTAAAAGTCATGGCGCCAGTTCTGAAGAGCGGCCAGCCGTGTTGTAGAGGACTGACCCACATGGCCCACAGTTAGCTGGCGGGACGCACTGCACTGGACAGTGCCCATCCTCAGAGAAACAGTCCTAAGATTAGATTCTGGGGCTCACCTCCTGTTTGCCACTTCAAGGTACAGGAATTGGTTTTGTGTTTTTTTTCATCTTTTATTTTTTAAGGCCCTCACACATTTCTGTTACTAGGCAGGTTTAGGAACATAGTGTATAGAGAGCATTTTAACCTGGGAGCTACTGCTGCTCGTTGCTGTAGTTGTGATAAGCATCTGAATCTTGGTTCTGTAAAAGGTTAAAAGCTGACCCATTGGGGAGTTCTTTGCAAGGATGCCCTTTCGGCTGGCTATATCCCATAGATGTTCAAGGGCACAAAGCCAGTTCTGAGAAACTTCAGATACCTGCAGAAGTCATAGACCCACCTTGAGCCCACCTCCTCCAGTGCCAGGGCAGAGCCTGTTTCTGCTCCTTCCTGCACTGCAGGCCTGGCCCCTTGTTCTCTTCCTCATGTGTGAGGGGCTGCCCGGGACCCCTTTTGGCTGATGTCAGTGCTCTCCCTCAGCCCCGTTGTCTCTTGCAGGCAATGGCAGTGCCTTGGTGAGGCTGCTGCAGGAGGGCAGCTGCAAGCTGGAGGAGGTGGGCTCCTACAGTGAGGAGGAGCTGCGGCACCTGCTGAGGCAATGTGGCATCCCCTTCGGGGCAGGAGACTCCAAGGTGAGTGTCGGGGGAACCAGGCTGGTGGTCCATTTTCCTGGGCAGGAACATGAATACCTATGACTGAGCAGGCAGCTGTGCTGGATGAAGCATGCTGGCAGTCAGGGAAGCCAGGGAGATCATTAGCAGCCAGGTTGTGACATACATGTGAGGCCTTTCCCTCCAGTCAGTTCCTCTGTTGAAGGTATTGGCATCAGAATCTGGGGTTGGGTGTCCTGATCCCCTGCTTACCACGTGTGGCCTTGGAAGTGCACTATATACATACATACACACACACACATACATATATATATATATATATATATATATATACACACACACACACATATATACATATATATCTTTTTTTTTATTTATTTTTAGAGGGGAAGGGAGGGAGAAAAAAAAGAAAAACTTGAACTGATTGCTTCTGGAATGCACCCTGATTGGGAACTAAACCCACAACCCAAGCATGTCCCCTGATTGGGAATCGAACCAGCAACCTTTTGCTCCGCTGACTGATGTCCAGCCCATTGAGCCATAATTGAGCAGGGCAGCTCCTTATATTTCTGAGCTTTGTTTTTCTCATTCTGCAAAGTAGGAATAACTGAAACACAAACCTCACAAGATTGTTGTCAGAAAGGCACTTTGCACATTGTCACTTATCCGGGCTTTTAGAAAATGAGTGCTGTGACAGTTCATAGAGTGTGTGGGCGTGTTCTATTCATACAGTATTTACTTTTCATCATATTGATAAAGCTAGTGAACATTTTATGTTTCCTTCAAGTTCAGGCACAAATGTTAGCTTCTCTTTGAAGCTTTCTCGGCCTTGTAAAAGTTGGGAAGAATACAGGCTTCGGAGTGTCCTGGACAGAGGAACAGCTGGTTCTTTCTGTGGCCTGATCCTTTCAGGGTCTCCGGGTCCCCCTGTGTACGTAGAGGATGTTGGACTTGCGAAGCTCGAAGATCCCCTTTGGCCTTGACAGTTTCTTTTTTCATTTTGGATACTGAAGTGAACATCTGGTGCTGTCCACAGGCCTGGTCCTTTGGTATTTACTGCTGTATTTTTAATCTTGACCTTCTGCCCCAGGACCAGCTCCGCTTCTCCTTGTTGGCCCTCTATGAATCTGTACGGAATGGAGCCAGAGCTAGACAGCCTGCGCCTCATCTCACAGGGGGTAAAATCTACAAGGTGTGCCCCCATCAGGTAAGAGCATAACGAGGAGGAGCTCGGGGTCATTTTGCTCATGAGACACATTACCTGCAGTCCGATGGGTCCCGTTCATCCCACGGGAGCTGGCACCTAGCCCACTGGGCCGCGCTGGAGGCGAGGCAGGGAGCCTGGGTTGTCCTCAGTGTTTTTTAAGCACCCTACCATGTGCTGGGCCCTTTATCAACTGTTGAAGGTACAGAGGTGAACCGTGATGTCTTTCCTTCCTGGTTGGCCTCGTTTTAGTGAGAAAATAAAGCTACCACAGGTTGCCAAATAAGGGCCCAAGACAGACAGTGACAGTGAGGAACCTGCTGTCCGTGAGGCAGCCAGTAAAGGCCGAGAGTCCCGGTGATGAACTAGGGAACAAAGGTTCCAGCAGAGGGAAGAGTGACCCCTAAGACCTGGAAGCCTAGTGAGCCAAGAGAAGCAAGGTTGCAGGGGTCACCAAAGCCAGAGTAACAGTTAAGTTTTTTGGGTTTTTTTTTCTGATTGATGAGGGACCCATTGGATGAGATTGAATGGGAAGTGGAATGGACATGGTGTGATTTTGATTTTAGGAAGGTAACTAACTCCTGTCTGTCTAGAGGGTGTGGACAGGGTAGGTGTCAGGATCACTCCGGAAAGGTCGTACCATATGACAGAGAAGGCCAAAGAAGATATGCAAGTGTATCACTTCATGAACAAGTACCGAATGGGGGAGGGAGGTGTGTGTGAGTGGACAGGGCAACCTGGCTGTCAGAAGAGAATTAGATTGTCAGTTCCTTTTAATAAAAGCTGTGTCTGAGGTAAATGCTAGATGCCCCATTCTAGCAGATCAGAGTCTGGGCAGAGGGTTGTGTTCACGTGACTACAACTGTGGCTGTCTGATGACAAGCACTTGACAACAGAGGGACAGATGTGAGAGTTAGAGATCTCAGGACTGTGATGGGAGAGCTGGGTTACTTGGAGAGCGCAGCTAGGCCTGCGAGCATGAAGGCGGAAGGTGGAAGGCAGAGGCAGAATTCTCCAGAGTGTGCACAGCTGCCTGGCAGTGGAAGTGTTTGCTAGCCCAGTCAGGGTCTTGGAGGGGAGTAGCTTAGAATATGAATGCTTAGATCCCACCCCCGGGGGTGTATTTAGGTCTGAGGTAGGGCCCAGGAGTCTCCATTTTTAACCAGCTCTTAATCTGCTGGTGCTCTGTAGCTGGGATTGGGAATCACTGGACTAGATGTTGGTACCAGGTAGTGTGATGTGGCTGAGGACAGGGGGTGTGGAAACAGGTAACCTGGGGGATTTTCTGCCTCAGTTGAAGATTGGATGCTCCCACCTCTTCTCTCAAGAGGTCAGGGATAGCTGGTGGCTTCATTTGGGGACAGAAGTAGGAGGAAAGCAGAATGTTAAGGGCTCTGGAAGGATGGCTGTGACTTCAGTCATGAAACCTGATTGTTCATTTTCCTGGGAAGAAGCCATTTGAGGACTGCAGATTGACCTCCTAATCCTGTGCTGTACCCTCCATCTCTGCCGTTAGGTGATCTGCGGATCCAAGTATCTTGTGCGGGGGGAGAGTGCCCGTGACCATGTGGATCTGCTTGCCTCTTCCCGCCACTGGCCGCCTGTCTATGTGGTAGACATGGCCACACCAGTGGCCCTGTGTGCTGACCTCTGCTACCCAGAGCTGACCAAACAGATGTGGGGGAGGAACCAGGGCTGTTTCTCCAACCCCACAGAGCCAGCCATGGTGAGTTTTCTTCTGAGGACCTGAAACAAATTCTGCAGGCCAACCGCGTTTCCCCCAGTTGTTCAAGAAGGCCTTGTCTCCAGCATCTTTTCTCCTCCGGTACTTTGTCTTGATGCTTTGGAACCAGCATTTACTCCACACATTTTTACTGACCAACCTGTGCGTGTGTGTGTGGCCACAGCATGTCACTTAGGGTACCCAGAGTGTCCCAAACTCAGGTATTTTGGGGGTCAGGGTTGCCTTCCTGATAAGCCTGGAAAATTGCCACCCTTGAGAGTCTTTGTGGACACTGACGTACTGAAGGCCTCACCCAGCCATCTTGGATTTAACCATTAATATACTGCATGTCATGTCTCTAACAATCTGGAGGTGCAGCAGCTTAGAAAACATTGACTTTATCCAGTGCTCTTCTTTTATTACAGGGGGGAAGTAAAGCCCAGAGAGGGAAATGGACTTGTCCAGTTACACAGCATGTTAGTGACAGAGACCTTGTCTCTGTGTTCTGTGTCCCAAGCGATAGTTCTTACAAGAGGCATGTGCCCTTTAAGGCCAACAATACCCTCTGCAGGAAGAAACACTGGGTGGTAACGGAAGGGGGGTCCTGACTGGCATCACTACTCTGTGAGCTGGTGCAGAGCACCACAGGAGGCATTAGAGCCTCAGCGGGAGCCTCACCCTCCCCACTGCTCTGCCTCAGTTCGCCAGGCACAGTAATAAACAGTGGCAGCTCAGGCAGTGCAACCTCTGGTCTGGTTACTGTCCCTCTTGTCACATGAGGAAACCAAGACTTAGAGAGGGAGAAGAGGAGACTTGTCCCAGGAGACACGATGTATTGATGTGGGGATTTAAATAAGGCTGATGACCTCACAGCCTTCCCTCTCACCTGCCACCCAGGTCCCATCTTAGTCATTCTGTCATGCTGAAGAGGCATCTTGTCTCTTACAGAGTGTGTCCTGCCCAGAGCTCTTGGATCAGCATTATACTGTGGACATGACGGGGGCTGAGCACTCTGTTCAGCACCCGATCACCAAGACGGCCACACGGCGCATCGTCCATGCTGGCACACAGCCCAGTGCTGGTGATTCCGGTGCTGGGCACCGCTCTTTGGCCCTGTGTCCTGAGTTGGCACCATACACAACCGTCCTGGCTTCTATCACAGACAGCAAACCAAACAGTATCCGCCAGCAACCCATTGCCTTTGACAATGCCACCCACTATTACCTCTACAACCGCCTCATGGACTTCCTCACCAGCCGTGAGATTGTCAACCGGCAGATTCACGACATTGTGCAGAGCTGCCAGCCTGGCGAGGTGGTCATCCGGGACACCCTCTACCGCCTGGGGGTTGCTCAGATCAAGACAGAGGCAGAGGAGGAGGGTGAGGAAGAGGAGGCGGCTGCAATGGCAGAATAAGCCAGGCTCTTATACAAGGACTGCACCATCTCTCAAGCCATACTGAGGCCCTTCCCCCGAGGCAGGTCCCCCCAGGGGACTGGGAGCAGGCACCTGTGGGAGGGCCTCCAATGCTGGCACTGACCAAAGAGCTCCTGTTTTCTGAGCATGTGGGGCCTGGGGTCCTTGTCTCCCCACCTTCCAGGGGTTGGGAAAGGTACAGTACATTCCTTACCAGCTCCAAGAAAGCACTTGGAGGATGTAGGATGTTCAACAGAGGAGAAGGGAGGCTGAGGGAAGGCTGGTAGCTGGAGGCTCCCTGGGGCCTGCTGCTGGTCAGGGCGGAGGTCGGGTGGGCTGAGGTAGAGCCGAGCACTAGGTGGGCGGGCTGCTGAGGTTGCCTCCCCCTCCCCCCACCAAGGGAACACTGTCTCCTGCCCCACCGCGGCTGCAGGAGCTCCGTGGCCTGTTGCCTCTGACACAGGGCCTTGGGGGCCTCATTAGCTCTAGGGGCCCCTTTGGGCTCTCCCAGAGGAGGAGGGGTGCACTTCCGCCCGATTTTCCTACGTTTGCGTCTGGGGGAGGCTGGAAAGGGAAAAACAGCACAACCCTCCTACAGTACTATCCTCTGCCTAAGCCTTGAGAAAGAGGATCCCCTTCCTCTTTTCCCTGGCCACTGCTGCTGTACCCTACATCCTCTCTGGGTGTCTGCGTATCTCTGGGCCCTGGACCCACACCACAGACGGGATGTGGCCCATGGCATGACGTAACCTGGCAGCAGTAGAAAAAACTCCCTTCTGTGAAGGGGAAGCAGACTGGGCCATAAGGAAACAGTGGGACTGGCTCAAGTGCCCAAGGTTTGCTTAGGACACGGGAATTGGCCGTGTGCTATTTAATTTATTGAGGAGTGGAATAGGTGGCTCATTTTTTCCCTCCCTCTTCCCCAGCAAGAACATAGTTTATTAAATTATCTTGTTTGGATGAAGCAGGAATCAATTTCATGCTTATTGTGTGGGGCACAGGGTGATTGAGCCCCGGAGGTGCAGAGCTGGTCACTCGATGTGGAGGAGGGATGGAGAAGGTGCTGGGTATCTCGTGAGATGCAAGAACCAGAGACCAGCTGTGTTAATGCCGTTAGTTTAATGCTGACAGCGACATACCCTGCAGCGTGACTGTTAGTTATGATGAGTCATCTTAGGGAAGTACGTGCTGCTTGCTCAGTGTGGCCAGCCACACGGGTCCCCTGCCTTCCAGCTCAGGAAGACGGGAACCGGGTAGAACACCCCAGACATTTAGCTGCCACCTGGCTCATTGTAGCAGTACCAGGTCCAGGGTGGTACAGGGCGAGA
This sequence comes from Noctilio leporinus, assembly GCA_004026585.1. Lineage (NCBI taxonomy): Eukaryota > Metazoa > Chordata > Mammalia > Chiroptera > Noctilionidae > Noctilio > Noctilio leporinus. The sequence continues at coordinate 199,243 of PVIW01000517.1, forward strand.
GACAGAACCAGAGGGCAGACTAGGAGGTGCAGCTAGGTTCTTACAGAGGGGCCACCCTGCTCCCAAGGTCTTGGCCTGGTGCCACCTGAGCGTCTGTCCGCTCATGTACTCCATTGGTGAGAGAGGGGCTCCCTCCACTGGAAGGCCCTTTCCCTTAATGTTGAGACAGCTCCTGGGGACATGATAAGTGTAAAGCTAGTCCGTCTCCAGTGGGACAGGCAAGGAGTAGGGGAGGGGTTCCTGGAAATGGAAACAAGGTTAAGGGGAGAGCTGGGGGTTCTTCTTGTTGAACATGCAGCCACAGTGTTGAGGACAGAGGGAGGGGAGGGCTTCAGCCCCAGCCCCTGACTGGCAGTGATGACCCAGGCCCTGGAAGTGGGGTCCTCTCCCATCTTGTGGGTCCCACATCCTGAGTTTCAGAGTTGGGCTGGGCTGTTCAGTGAAATGACCAGGGCAGAGTCTGTTCTCCCTGTGGTGCCCCATCCACAAGGGAGTTGTAGCTCAGAAGAGGGACAGGGACTGGTTCCCTGTTGTCACCTCAGCAGAACTGGTAGTTGTTAGGCTGCAGCAAGGGCTGGGCAATGTCCCCCTGCTCACAGCAGGCCAGCTGCTCGCTAGAGCTCTTCTGCTCACTGCTGCTGCTGCTGCTGCTTCCGCTTTCTCCAGTGCTGCTGCTGGGCAGATTGGCATAGCCCTGAAGGAAGGAGAGGCCAGGGGACAGTCAGTCAGGCCCATCCTGGTAGCCACCCCCCTGCCCCCAGCCTGGCTGCACTCACCTCCTCTCTGCTGTCCACTTGGGCCTCTTCCTGAAGGAGGAGAAAGATCTGCTGGAAGGTGGGTCTGTGGGTGGGCTCCAGGGACCAGCACGCCTGCATGATGCTGTATCTGAGACAGGACAGAGGCTGCCTGTGGGTCTGGGGGTTTCCATGCCCATCCCCTACAGAGTCCTGCCCAGCCGAGGTCCTGAAACCCAGTCGGGAGCTTAGTGCAAGACCTGAGCCAAGCCTTTAGCGTGTGTAATCTCACTTAAGCTTCCCAGTAGCCCTTGGAGACGAGAGGGGCTGCAGGAGCTGACAGGTAAGCCAGCCGGGTGGGCACAGGGGTGGGTGTTTTGGCAGAGGGACTGGAGAAAGGTGGAGAGCGACTTCATAGTCAGCTGGCTGTGGCGAAGGCTGGGAGCCAGTGAGCAGCGTGTTCATAGTGAGATGGCTCTGCTGAGGTGTCTGGCTGCCACCACAGATCCCCAGAACAGAAAAGAAGGGGTGCCTTTCCTGAGGTCACAACAACAGTCTGAGTTAAAAATCTATTACCCGAGTTAGGACCTGCCCAGTTAAGAGCCCTCTTTGAGAACACCCCCTACACTGTCTGGCAAGCCAAGAGGTAACCCTGAACCCTGTGAAAGGGGCTTGTTATTCAGTCCACTGTGGGGAGATGAAGGCTGGCCCCGAACACGGCACAGGGAAAGATGGGTCACATGCCTTTCCATCCCCTTCAACCAGTCGGGCTCTCCTCCCTCCCTGGGCCCTTCCTTACATGTTCTTTGGAGCAAACGCAGGCTGGGCCATTTGATATCCATCCTTGACCAGTTTATAAAACTTGCTGTTCACCAGGATGCCAGGGTAGGGGTTCAGCCCTGCAAAGGCCAAGGTCATACCATGGTTAGTGCTCCCTTCCCCATCCCCACCCCACCCGTCTTCACAAGGTTGGGGTTCCACAGTAGAGCAGCTGGCTCTTAGTGCTTACTGTGTACTGGGCGCTGCAAAGGGGTTAGGTTCTAGGAAGTGGAGAGCCATCGCCCAGCCTTGTCACACCACACAATTGGAGCACAGGCTTTGGCATGAGCTGGGCTCGGTGGAGTGCTTTGAAAGTCTCGGCCCAAGTCCCTGTGCCCCGCACTCCAGAGGTGGGAGCCTTGTCTTCAGAGACACGTGTTGCGGACAGGCTCGGAAGCAGCAACTGCACAAGGCAGGCAGGTGAGGGGACAGCCCAGAGGGAAGGCCTATTGGGGTGCAGGCTCTGCCCAGCCAGTGCTAGAGCGGCGAAGCTTGGTTTTGACATTTTGGCTATCCCTCAACTTCACCATCCCTTGCTCTACGCTGGGCACCAAACATCCATGGCTTGGCATCCTCCTGGTATCATACCCCGAGGGTCAACCAACACAAGTTAGGCCCTGGGCTGAGCGCGGCTCACCGAGCGAGAAGATCTCCCAGAGCAGGATGCCGTAGGACCAGACGTCGCTCTGAACCGTGTAGACGCAGTCGAAGATGCTCTCTGGAGCCATCCACTTCACGGGCAGGCGGGCCTAGCACAGCAGGCCCCAGTCACCTCGGGCCCTAGCTCCCTCCCCTCTCCCAGCCAGCGCCATGCCCTCCCAGCACTCACGTTGCCTTTGACGATGTAATTAGAGTCATTCATGATGTCTCTAGCCAGCCCAAAGTCCCCGATCTTGGCCACACGCCCGCTGGTTAGCAGCACGTTTCGGGCGGCCACGTCCCGATGGATGCACTGAGGAGAAGCGAGCAGGGTTAATCCTGGCCCCTCCCCTGCCTGAGCCCCAAGTTCAGAAGGAGCAGGTAGCACTCCATAAGTCCTCATAGGTCCTTCATGAGGGAGTGGGTGACAGTTCTCCAGAGGCTGACTCCTGTCCCTACCTTCTACCAGGGCCCAGGGGTGCCAAACGTGGTCAGAGAGCTCCATGTTCAAAAACCACCCTGTGGCCCTTTGGCCCTTAGCGTAGCGGACTTGCTGGTTGCTCCACTGGGGCCCAGGGGCAGTGCATCCTGGTGCGGAGCGTCATGGCCGGCCCACGTCAGCTTCCAAGGACAGCAGTGCCGTTTTTAGGGCTCTACCAAGCCAGGCCCTTCCCTAAGCACCTGCACATGCTGTAACCCTCTTTGCCTACAATCCTGAGATTGTGCCTACTTAATGTAGAATCAAGACTCGGAATCTCAGAATTGCGCCAAGTCACACAGCGAATGGCAGAGTCAGCCATCAAACTTGACCGCCAAGTTGTGAGTTGAGGAGGATCGACATGGATCCCCCTCCCGGGACTCTGCTTCCCGGGCTGAGAGCATGGTACACACATCTCAGCTCGCAACTACTCAGGTAGGCTCGGTTATCGTCCCCACGAGACCGCACACATCACACCGTTGACGCAGTGGTTGTCTGGCTCTCACAGCCTGTTCTTGGACTTGGGTGCTCCTCCGCCTGCTGCAACACAGAGCCCTTCCTCCCCCGGCCCCCAGAGCTCTGAGGCTGCAGCCCATTTGCTTTCTGGCAGTCTGGCTCCCTTCATGCTCCCTTTCCGCCCCTTCACCCTCCCTCCGCCAGCCTCATGGGGGTTCAGTGGCCCCCTGCCCCCTGGGTGACTACATGGGGGCCTGGTTCTTAACTCACATTCTTGGAAGCGAGGAAAGCCATGCCCTGGGCCACTTGGCTGGAGAAGTTGAGCAGGTCCTGCAGCTCCAGTGGCCACTCGTCCTTGTCCAGGTCTGGTGAGGGGAGAGGCATCCGGGCAGCTTTTCACACCCCTGCCCTTCCCTGCCCAGTCCCCAACAGCCTCTCCTCCTCGGCCTCCTCACCTTGCTCAGAGAAGGAGTCATTTGAAGAAGAAGTAGAGACGGGCCTCATCTCCACGTACGTGTCCACACCCTGGCTGGAGAAGCCACTGTCCCTACATAGGAAAGAGGGCGGGGGCCGGTCAGTCCCCATCACCACTGCCCAGCTATGGCCTCCAGCCGTTCAGCAGGGAAGGGAAAGGACCTTGGGGTCAACTTGAACATCTTTTGGCAAGAAACCCCCCTGCCACATAACGTCAGAGTGATCATTGGTCTCTGCTTGGCCATCCAGGGAGGAGGCTGACAACCTGCTCTCTTCGGGCAGCTCTACCTGTCAGAAAGTTCACCGTTTGTAACGCCAGGTTGCCGCTGGGGTTTTTCTCCTCCTGGTCCTTGCTCTGCCCTCAAGGGTGGCAGAGAAGTGGGCTCCCTGTCCCCATATCAGCTCTGCAGGGATCTGAGCATAGTCTAGTGCCCCTTCTTCCAGCCCTCTTTGTCTAGACAGTGACTCTTACCCCTGGCTCCACATTATAATCAACTGGGGAGCTTGAAACACGCCTTGGGCCCAGACCACTTGAGCAACTAGGGACACAACCCAGTCATCCAACTTTTCCTTCTCTCCGGGCAATCCGTTCCAGTGTGCAGGGGGTCTTGAGTAGTGCTTTTTAAATTTTGATTCCTGTGCATAGACTCCCCTGGGGCATCTTATTTAAATGCAGGTTGTGATTCAGTAGGCCTGGGTGGGCCTGAGATGGTGTGGATTTCTAACAGCTCTTTTGTGGTTCCTGTGAGCCCATGCTTGGTGGGGCCAGCAAGTTTGAGAAGTGCTGCTCTACAATGAACAGCCACTGCCACTTGTAATATTCCAACCAGCTGAGTTCTGGGCCTCTCACAGCTCTGTCCCCTCTGCAAGCAACAGAGATGTGCACCTTGACAATGTCCATACTTAAGTGTTCCCAAAAAAGAGAACCTAAGGTTTCTTGTATGGGCGGACCATGGCAAAACTATCCCCTCCCTTGGTCTAGAAACTATATTTCTATTAATATAGCCTGGGATCCCATTGGCACGATTGGTTCACATGCCATTGCTCTTTAAATCACCCCACTCCATAATTCTTTCCCCACTGGCAGATTGGAGAATGGAAGCTAATACCTTACTTTGCTTCTCATTTTGATTTGATCTGGCCTGAGGTTCCAGCTTGCAGAGGGGAGTCCGAACCAGAAGAGGAAGTAGGTAGATCCCACCAGACTCCATAGTCAAGGACGCTGGATGGAATGAAATAGCCTCCTTCCCCTCTGTCTCCCCAGACTTAGCAGCTGACAGTGGCTAGTAGGATAGGGGCCCAATATACACCCTTTCTCTTCTGACTCTGTTCCAGCCCCCAGGAGCCTCGTCCTGGGGCCCCACAAGCCTCAAGACTGAGACTTCCAGGGGAACACTGGACCTGGAGTCAAAGACTATGTCTGTAGCCCAGGCTCCACCTCTACCTCTGACTCATATGTGACATGAAACTGGCCAGTTCCTCTCTCTGGTTCCCCATGTGGCTTGTCCATCTGCCTCTGCGTGGCTTCCAAGAATCCCAGCATTACAAAACAACAGGGAAGGAAAGACTTTGAGAGGTCATCCTTCTGATGGCTCGCCTGGGGAAACTGAGTCCCAACATGGACCTGGCTGTCATGCCCTTTTGCCCAGCAAGCCCCAGACTCTGTCCCTAATTCTCCATGGTGATGTGGAGACCTGATGCTGGCTGCTCCACAATGAAATGGGTTCCCAGCAGCCCCCGGCAGCACGTGCTGAGGTTGAACCAGGGCGGTTACCCCAATATCTGCCCCAATCTGGCCAGGGCCCTGAACAGTCTTGGTTGATCTTTTATATACTTTAAGTGAGGCTCTCATTAACATCTGCCTCCACCAGACTGTAAGCTGCCCATCTTTGCTCATCTCTCCATGGAGCAGATGGGAATGTGAGGCTTCCCTAGGCAGCCAACCCTGAGCTGGCTCTGGGGACAGACCTGGGGCCCCACCTCCCAGGTGTAGCCTCCTTCCTGTTCTCAGCCAGGGTACTACCTGCGGGCATATTTCTTTTCCAGGTGGATGTTCTTGTAGCCAGGATCCTGGCCTGGACTCAGGCTAGGTCCCAGCATGGCCTCAGCCTTCCTTCGCAGAAAGTTGAGCAGGTCGCCATAGCAACAGTACTCAGTGATGACCAGCACAGGGCCTAGAGAGCCAAGAGAATAGGGTGAGCATACCCCTTAACCCACAACTCATGTGAACAGGAGCAGGGGCAGGGACAATGAGACACCTCCTGGGACATAAGAGCCCCATCTGCCCCCCGCCCCCAAAAAAAATACTATAGCTAAAGAATTCTTTCTTCAAAGGAAATATATGGCAGCTTCATATAGGTCAAAGGTCAAAGTTCCTATAGAAGAGGATGGGGTAGACTTGGAGCCCCAACAGTCCTTGGGGCTCCCCTGTGGACATCATGATGAGTGTTCAAGGTCTTTGGGTGGGGGCTTCATTCCAGACCCACAGAACCATCAGGGCCCAGGAATCTGTACTGTCAGCTCCCTGTCCAGGTGACGGACTGATGCCCACTGGTCTCAGAGCCACGACTCGGAGCTCCCAGACCATCTGCCATGCACAAGCAGTCTGACCAGTTCGGGCATCTGGAATTTCAGGAACCTGAGACAGGGTCCTACCTTCACTTGGTGGCAGATGGACTGAGGTGACCCTGGGGCCCTCAGACACCTGAGAGGTCCCAAGATCACGGGCCCCATGCCTGCCAATGCCCCTCACCTCCGTGGGTGCAGGCTCCCAGAAGGTTGACTATGTTCTCATGCTGGCCCAGGTGACTCATGATCTTCAGTTCCGACATGAGGGCCTCCTTCTCGTCTGCATGAGCCGTGGCTGGGGGTACGGACCACAGGCACCACAGATGGGGAAAGAGCAGGAGGATGTGGGGAGCCACACAGACAGGTAGGAGGCACCCGGGGCACAGGCAGGGGTGCCCAGAGCCACGAAGCAATCAGGGGCCAAAACAGGGAGAAGAAGAAATTCAGGTACACCGAGGAGAGGTAGGGAGAGAGAGGGGGAGATGGCCAGTCACTGAGCTGGTCTCAGGAGGCAGGAAGCCAAGCTGTGGCCAGGCTGTGGCCCAGAGTGGCCTCTGTGTACCCCAGCTCAGTCAGAAGCCCCTCCACACCCAGGAGTTGACGGGGAGCTTACAGCTCACAAAGGGATCCGGGAGTCCTCACCCCCAATCCCAGGCTCTGTCCCCGAGGCTCTGACAGGCCAAAAACATGGGTGATGCCTCTTGTGGCAACACGGCAAGCCTTCCCTAGCATGCCCCACCTCACCAACTCCCCTCAACTCCCCAGGCCCCTTTCCCTCACTCACACTTCAGCATCTTCACAGCCACCTTCAGGACAGCGTCTTCCTTGCCCAGACCAAAGGCCGTGGCCTCCACCACCTTCCCGAAGGCGCCGGCTCCGAGGGTCTTACCTGCCGAACACAGAGGTCCCTTAGGTCCCTGGCTGCCCAAAGGCCCTTTCTCTGCGGGCCACAGGCCCCCTGCAGCTCATGCTGCCCTGTGACCCTGTGACGGAAGGTCCTGGCAGGCTGAGGTCCCATCTCACCGAACTGCAGGTTATTTCGGGGGAACTCCCACTTCTCATTGTAGGGCAGCTGGGTGGGGTCGATGAACGTGTAATTGTTGCCCTCGTAGCTCTCAATGATCTTCCAGCGCACCTGGTACTTGGGCTTCTGCAGGGGGAGAGGGAGGAAGCGATTTTGGATCTCAATCCAACCCTCGACAGGGGTAAGGTGACCCTCAGTGGGAGGAGGCGGCGTGTGGCCTGAGCTCTAGTGAGAGTGGCCATGTCTTCTCATGCCCATGGCACTGAGAATCCAGCCCCCTCCTGGCTTGGCCCCCACTGGGTGACCATCCCTTCCACAAACCTCAGGGCCCCAACCTGAGTAATCAAGGGCTTGAACAGGATCGCCTTTGATAATTGAGGGAATTCCTGAGCTTGGAGGGAGAGCACAACTTGAGATCCGTCCGTCCATCCTCTCACCCAAATATTGTTTGTTTTTATTTTCCAATGCAGTGAGATACATACAACATGAAGTTGATCTTCCCAACCATTTTGGGATGTGCTCTTGAGTAGCGTTAAATACATTCCTGTTCTTATGCAACCAATGTCCAGAACCCTTCATCTTGCAAAACTGAAACTCCGGGCTGTTTAAACACCCCCCGTTCCCACTTCCCCCCAAGCCCCCGGCCCCCACCATGCCACGTGTCTCACGACTCGGACTCCTCTGCGCGCCGCATACACCATGCAGCATCGGTGCTTTTGTGACCGGCTTATTTCACTTAGCTTAGGCATCGGCAAGGCTCGTTCATCCATGTGGTCGCATGGGACAGACTTGCCTTCCTTTCGGAACCTAATGTTCCCTTCCAAGCACGTCACTGAGCACCCATTTACCTGTGCCAGGCGCCGCTGAGGCAGAGTTGAACAAGGCAAAGTCCCTGCCCCCATGGGGTTTGTGTTCTAGTGGCTAAGACTGGCCTTTCCCTCAAATAAGTAAGTAGACTTGTAGGTAATGGGACGGAGGGATGCGGACAACTGAAGACCAGTCAGGGAAGGGCCCCGAGCAGCTGAGAAGGAGCTAGTGTGTGACCGTGGGAAGGAGCGTTGTGCAGGCTCAGTGAACAGAGATGTGGAGGCCTTGGTGGGGGGTCCTGGCAAGTGGGAGTGACTGCAGAGGGGAGTGGCGTGAGGGGAGCAGAAGGGCTCCAGAGTCAGGAAGGTCCTGAGGGCTGTGAGAAGAGGCTCTGCCCACAATGAGTGTCTGGAAGACCTGGGTTCTTTCTTGGGCTTCACGTACTGCTACCGACCGCCAGCTGGTGCAGGGCTGTTTCTGGGGACGAGGAGTGGCGGCCTCTCTCTTTCCTGCCCAGGATGGCAGCTGCTCGGGGGCATCCTGCCAGGGGCTGCCCACGAGAAGTGCTGATGGAAAATGGCATTCAGGGAGAAAGTGGAAGCTGGAAGGGGGAGGTAGAGGACACCAAGGCCTTGGGTCAGCAGTCCCACTCCCCTGCCAGTGCCCTTGGGGACCAGCTGGGCTGTGCTTCACAGCTGGGCTCCTCCGGGGGCCCCCAGCTCGGGTGAGCTACAGGGTGTTTGAGTGGGTGCTTGGGAGTCCCACTGAGCTAAGAGATAGGACTTCAGATAGCCATGTGGAAGGACTTCCGGGTAGTAGTTTGGGAGAAAAGTAGCTTCTGGGTTCTTCTTGGTCAGGGAGACTATGGGTGAACTTAAAACACACCCATGCTGGGACTTGAAAGTCTGAAATGGGACAGAGGAGGTTTCTTTTTCTTTCTAGAGATTTCTGTTTGTTGACCCACTTATTTATGCATTCATTGGTTGATTTTTGTATGGGCCCTGACTGGGGATTGAACCTGCAACCCTGGTGTGTCAGATGGACAGGCTAACCAACTGAGCTACTCTGCCAGGGCAAGGAGGGACTTCCTGAGTATCAGAGGACTCAAACCTTGCGCATGGTTTGAGTCCAGCCAAAAGACAGAGAAGGAGCTGGGAGGGATTCTTCGACCCCCACCCCACAAGCCACTTCCATCTCCAGGAGCTTCTGTGGCCAAGGCCTGGTTGTCTCCTCACCACTTCTCCTTCCTCTGGCTCCTGCAGCTGAGCCTGAGTCAGCCCCCTCTCCACGGCCGCCCCAGCCAGGCAGGGGATACTAGAGAAAGGGAACGGGCAGTGGAAGGAGGAAGAGGTTCTCTGGCGGGGATCTCAGATCTCTGGGTGCCAGACCCTGTACCTGGAGGAGAAGGTGGCCCTCTCCAGCCTGCCTTGGGCACCGCCATGCCTCCTCCTGGCAAGCAGCCCCCAGCCCCACCTACTCCACCCAGCCTTTGCCATCTCAGGAGGCGGGCACATTTCTCCCCGGGGCTTTACCCAGAGGCCCTTCTTCAGAGGGACAGCCCTTACAGGAAAGCCTGGCTGGGCTGCCTCAGGCCAGATTTCCCAACGACAGCAGTGGTCATGGTACGGGTAGCTGCAAGTACGTCTCCTCGCTGCCTATGACCAGGGTGCTGGGCTGCACACTCATTATGTGTCATCTCATGTATCCTTCACCGCAGGCCCAGGACCAGGGCCTACCCAGGGCCTGCCCTGACTTCCCCTTGGTGACCGAGAAGAGGTGGACAGGAGACATCAAAGTCCCTGCAGCCCTCCCCCCTAGGCCGGCTGCTGTGGGCGGGTGGACGTTCCCTGTCTCAGGAAGGTAGAGGCCTCACCGTCCCCACAGATACCTTGAGGACCCTCCTATATCCCCCATTGGCTCCTGGTCCTCGCAGCTCAGTTCTGACCCCCAGAATCCCAGCCTCTGCAGTGGCCTTTCCATCCCCTGCCTCATCCTTTCCTCCCTGCGTGCCTCCTCCTTCCTGCCTGCTGACTCCTGCCCTTTCTCTTCCCCCTCAGCACCCCCGCCGCCACGCTGTGGCCTCTCTGGGGCCAGAAAGGTGATGACTCAGCCTAAGGCCGAAACAACTCTTCCTCCAGATCAGACCACCCTCACCCAGACCTAGGCAGTGAGGACTGACCAGGCTCCATTCCCAGGGAAGGGGCAGTCTCAGGACTCTGGGGCGCAGGAGAAGTGGACCACAGGCCCTAAGACAGGGGCATGACCATCTTGACCCCTCAAGGTCTTGTCCCATGGGACACCCTCCTCCTGGCCTTGAGTGAGCTCGGGGGCAGTTGAATTTCCTGGATAGGAAATGAGGGGACCGGCAGTACATGTCCCAAAAATGGTCCCATGGAAAGAGAGGGTAAAGTGTCCCTAAACCATGGCTGGCCAAGGGGGCTGGCAGCATAAGGCGGAGAGGGCTGGAGGGGGAACTGGGCACTTCTCTGGAATCTGCAGGCTGTCCTGGGCCCAGGGGGCAGCTCTGCGGGGCACCAGGAGGTAGTTCTGAGCTCCATATGAGGAAGAACTTAGCAAGTCAGAGCTGCTCAGAGAAGGAACAAGTGGCCACCCTGGAGGTGGGCGAGCAGGGCCCAACACCACTTTGGGTGTGTAGTCAAGGAAATGTTCCAACCTCAGACACCCCTCCGGTCCCAAGATGCATGAGCCAACTTGGGCTCCCCAGTCAACTTCCTCCTGGAATGAGGGTGTGCAGCTCCCATTCTGATCACTGCCTGTGCCCAGCGCCCTGTGGCGTCCTCTACACGCCTTGTGCTATGAGTCCTTAAGGCAGCCTGGTGGGGCAGCTGCCATTTCTAAGCCCATTTGACAAATGGAGAACACAGAGGCTTCGAGACAACATTTTCCAGAGTCCATAGCCAGAGCAGGCAGAAGGATTCGGACCCAGATTCGTCTAATTCACAGCCCTTGGCTCTTAAACAAGACCATCGGTAGGCTCATGGAATGTCAGCCGAAGAAGGCTATTCAAAGCCACCAGTCCCGTAGTAAAGGTGGGGAAACTGAGGCACAGAGAGGGCAGAGAGTCAGCTGAAGTCATGTGGCAAAACAGTGTCAGAGAAGGACCCAGATCCCCAAAGTTTTGACTTGAGGTCCTGGTTTCTCAGGGGCTGTGCTCTGAGCTGGGTGCTGGCAAGAGCCTAGAAAGCCAAACCCATGGGGCTCTGGGGTGCCCCCACATACCATCCACCCATTCGTACCTATTTCAAGTCCTCTCCTCACACTAAAAACCCCAAGTTCTGCGAACCCAAAGGTCCCTGGTTCAATTCCCCAGGCAGGGCACATAACCAGGTTGCAGGCCAGGTCTCCAGTCCACAGCTCGAGGCAGGTGAAAGGCAACCATACGTTGATGTCTCTCTCCCTCTCTGCCTCTCTCCCTACCCCTCTCTCTGAAAATAATAAATAAAATCTTAAAAAAAAAACAAAAACAAAAACAAGGTTTTTCACCCCTAAATCATATCACTACATTGCTCAAACCCACTGATGGCCCTGAGCCTATGGCACGAGGTCCAACGCCTGAGATCACCATCCTGCCCCCAACTGCCTCCTCTTCTAGGTACCACTGTTTCCAGAACTCACCTAGGCCTTCCCTCACCCTTTATACTCATTGCCCTCTCCCCCAGAGTCACCCCCTCCCTGAGTCTTATCTCCCCTTGTCACATCCTCCAAGGACTGTCCTACCCATGCCAAGCCACCTCCTCCAAGCCAGTTTCCCGTCCCCGGCAGCAGGAGAGACCTTCCATGGCTGGCCTCCACAGCCTTCTGGACTGGCCTGCCGGTAACTGATTGCATCGGATACTGTCTTTTGTGTAAGGAGGCACCTAGGCCAGGCGGTAGAGGCTACAGATTGGGGGGGTGGGGTTGGGGGTGGGGGTGCCTGGAACTCTGACTTCCTGAGCCTCAGTTTCCTTACCATAAAATGCTGGCTGCTATAGTCCCTGCCTCTGGGTGTCATGGGATAAAATAAGATAATTCGATGTTTCACATCGTGGTTAGAACCACGGCTTTTTAAAAACCAGCCTCTGTGTTGACTGGCTGCCAGCCAAGGCAATTGTCTCAACCTATAGCAAGCTCAGCTTCCAACTCTGTCAAATGGGGTTAGTGATACTATCTACACACTGTGGCTGCTGAGGACGCTGAGTGAGGGGGTGTAGGCAACACAATTTATAAGAAATGCCCCTAAAATTGCTATTGCTGATTGCGCACTCAAAGCGATAGGCAGCTCACTACTGTCAACGTGGAAGACAATTGTAGCTTTGAATAATATTCAGTAACAGAGAGGCTGATGATGGTCAGGTCTCCCTCCTCCGCTAGACTCAGGCCTGGCTGAGACTCAGGCCTGGCCTGTGTCCTCTCTGTGCCTGTGAGCCCCTGGCTGGGACGGGATGCCATGGGTATGCTCTCCCAGATCCCAGTCCTGTCCCCAGAGCCTCTTTCACACGCACTTTCCTGGCTAATTGATTAACTGAGCCGTGCCCTAGACACTGAGCCCCATGAGGGCAGGGCCTCGGGCTCCAAGTTTGGGCCCCCCAGGACCTAGTCCACATTAACATACAGCAGGCGTCCCCCAAAGAGCCATTGGCTGAATGACTGGCTGATAACATGAGGGGGTGTTGGGGATTGAAGGGGGAACCACGACCCGGCAGGGCTGTCTCAGGTCCAGCACCTTCGGGGTCCGGCCATCCGTCCCTGCCCGGTCTCACCTGCTTGTACTTGTACAGAAGCAGCAAGAGCAGCAGCAGCAGCAAGACCATGATGGACATGCAGGCCACCAGCACAGGTGTGAAGAGGGGCTCATCAGGGGGCTGCACGAAGGATTCTGGAAAGGGGTGTTGCAGAGGAGTGAGTGGCAGAGGGGCCTCTGGGATCCCCACCCCCACTGAGAATTGGCCTGTGCGGTGCCGGGAACATAGTCGGTGATCAGTAAATGCTTGGGCTGAATGAAGTGTCCTCGCACCTGGAAGTGCCCACAGCCTCCTGCAGCCTTCCTACAGACCTCCCCCAGCCAGGGGCAGACAGGGCAGACACTTCAGCTCTGCTCGTACCCAGCTGCAGACCCTGCCAGAATCACAGCCTTTGTGTTTGGGGAGCCCCTCAGGTCCCACAGTGCCACCCTGCCAAGACAAGGAGCCCATCTGCCGTAGCCTGGCCTTCTGCCCAGACCCGCCTTGCGCACACCTGCCGTGGTGGGGTTCACCACGCACACCTCTGGGCAGCGTGAAAGGAAAGCTCTTCTAGACTAGACTGAAATCCGCCTTCCTGGCTGTTCCCTGCGGCTTCCCAGAGTGCCCTTTGGAATCACGTAGCCCTTCTGAAGAAGGTCGAAAGCCAGGCTCATGGCCCTGGGCCTGCTCTTCCTCCATCGCTTACCCTGACTTTCTCCCCACATTTTGAAAGATAATTTCCATCACCTTGCCCAGACCAACAGCATGGGTCTGAGGCCAAATCTCACTAATGCTGTTTAGGAAGTGTGTGACACTGAACCTGTGACTTCTCCCTCAGTCTGTGTTCATCATCTCCAATGTCAAGGGAAAATGTTCCTAACCTCCTAGGGAGGTGCCTTCATTGCGACAATGCCTGGCACAGCGAGACTGAGAGCAGCCACACAGCTGTGTGTGGAAGTGGGGATCCTGACAGCAGTTGCTCCAAGCCCAGCATCTGGGGTACCTGAGGGGCACCTCTGAGCCAGGCAGAGCCTCCCACTCTGTCCTGTCTGTGCCCAGAGAGCCCTGCTAGGCCTGGCACACAGGGTGCTAAGACCTGCTTGTCAGAAGTCTAAGGGCATTTCGGGCCTCTGCACAGGATCAGAGGGCTTACCCAGAGAAAGGCATCCCTGCCTCTCAACAGATGCAGCCTGCGTCCGTGCCCGGGGCTGTACAGTGATCCATGAATGGGTAAGACTGTCTTTGGAAGGAAGGGGCTCAGGGAGGGATAAAGGTCACCCCGGCTGGCCCCGGGGTGGGCTGGGACCACCTGCTGTTGGTTGCCTGTCTCCCTCACCAGACACTAAGCTCCGCAGAGGCCTGCTCCCTCCGCATCAAGCGAGTGCCTGGGACACAGCAGGTGCCCAACATGTCCTTGTGAATCAAGCCTGAGTTCGGCTGCAGGGAATGAGCAGTGGGGCCTGCTGGGCTGTGCTTGCTTTCACCCTGGATGCCTGCCTCCCTCCCCTCTTCTCCACTGCCTCCAGCCCTGAGGGTTCTAGACTCCAGCCTGGCTGTTCCTGGAGACCCTGGTTCGGGAGGGGCCTGCTGGGGGACCCACAGAGGAGGGAGGAAGGCTCACCTATAGAGATGGGCTGGATGGCGTGGGAGCGGTTCCCCATGCTGTTGTGGGCCCTGCACTCATACGTCCTGTTGTGCTCCAAGGTCTCGATGACCAGAAGGCTCTGGACAGTCACCTTGCGGAAGGGCTCCTGGCTCAGGACCTTGGGGTGTGGGTCCTCAAAGACCAGTATCACTTGGGCCTCATCACATCTGCGAAGCAGAATGTGGTTCAGAGTTTCAGGGTGCCCAGCCCCTCACTTCTGGTGAGGAAGGGAAGAGGCACCCGCTTACCTGTCAGTATGGCCCCTACACAGCACCCATGTCACATTGGGCTGGGGGTACCCAGAGGCATCACAGAGCAGGGCATTGGAGCCATTGACGAGGTTCCACATGACATTCACCTCTGGGGGGTCTAGAAGGAAAGGAGGAGCAGAGAGGGAGGGATCAGCCCCAAGGCCCAAGACCCCTTGCCTGACCACCTATGCACTGAGCCCCGCTCCCAACCCCCTCCCAGCCTGCCTCTTCAGGACCCTACGTCCGCAACACCCACTCCATCACTCACATCGAAGGGTGAGCTCGAAGGTCAGGGCATGCTCGCCTCCGGTGTTTCTGGCCAGTAAGGAGTAGCGGCCGGCCTCAGCTGACTTCAGGCGGGACAGGGAGAGGGTGGAGGTGTACCTGCATGGGAGCAGGGTGGCTGAGGTGAGCCTGGGCATGGTCCCCACTAGGACAGTAGGCTCAGACAGCCACCCCAACAGGCTTTCTTTTATTTTCAATGAAGCGTGTCCAGGGCACAAAAACTTTGACTGAGCCAGGAACCCAGGCGGGGTGCCCGTGAGACATGGGAAGACCACCAACCAATTTCCTTCACTGGCTCTCTTATCTGTAAGGCAGTTTGGCTCTGAGATTTAGCAAGGTGAGGGCTGTAAAGTGCTGATGCGGGAAGGCACATCCCTGGCTCCACTGGCTTCCACCACCTCACCCCGCTCAGCCACCTCAGCTAAAAACACTCACACTTAGGTCAGTTGCCATCCCTGGAGCACCAACCTCACCCAGAGGGACTAGATGGGGAGTGAGAAGCAGGGTGTAACCATGGGTCTGTAGAGACCAGGGGTTCAAGTCTTCGCACTGCCAGTTCTTAGCTGTGTGACCTTAGGCAAGGACTGAACCTCTCTGATCCTTCTCTTCCTTTTCTCTGAGGGCAACATGGATGGAAACCAATTCACAGACTTGGCCGGAGGATTCAAGGGCTATGTGTTCAGAGTGTTTGACACACTGACTCATGGTAGCGCTCAGTTCCATCGTGCCCTTTATTACAGGAAAGGGTGGAAGCAAATGCAGACAGCAAGTTACCCTCAGCTGATTCCTGGTAATGTTTTTATCCTTTTCTTATTCTCAATTTAAAAATGTATCCATAAAGAGCACGTATTGTTTAGGTAATGAAAATGTTTTTTTAAAAAAAAATAATAATAACAGCCCTGGCTGGTGCGGCTCACTTGGTTGGAGTGTCAGTCCGTGCACCAAAAGGCTGCTAGTTTGACCGAAAGGCTGGTCAAGGCACATGCCTGGGTTGCAGGTTTGGTCCTTAGTTGGGGCGCATACAAGAGGCAACCGATCAATGTTTCTCTCTTGCAATGATATTTCTCTCCCTTATTTTCCTTCTATCTAAAATCAATAAGCATGTCCTCAGGTGAAGATAAAAAAAAAATAATAGTACATTACCAGCTCTTCTTTGGAAGATGTCTGCAGCCACTACCAGACTAACATGCGTGGTATTTGGAGGGCAGTGTCAGTCAGACCTTTGGCGTATAGAACTCCTCTCCCTCTCTCCGCGTATCAATTTTTGTAATAAAAAACATTTACCTTTTGAACTGAAAGAATTCAGCTTCTGTGGATGACTCAAAGTCACCATTATGAACATACCCATCACATGAGCTAGGTTCAGTGCACAGGCTTGTGTGTCTTGCAATGACTGTCTCTAGATGACTGTGCATAAGAGTCTATCCCTGGTTCCTTTCTGCCATGTCCCCATTACTTATGGGTCCCCAAAATCTGTCCATAAACCTCCTCTCAGGAGCTTGCAGACTCCAGATCCAGAATTTCTGCTTCAGGTGACAGGAAGCTAGAAATTCTGGCCAGAAGGGATAACGGAACCAGAAGAAGGAAGATGAGGACAAGGGAACATTGTTGTAGGGTCTTACGGTTGACAAGTTCAGGAGCCAATAAGGTCTGTGCTTTAGAGCCAGAAGGAGAACCCCAAAGAGTTCGAGATTAGGAAGGTGTCTAAGGGATCGTGTAGCCCAGGGCTAATAAACAGGTGTGCTCTCATGAGCCAGCTATGATGGAAATACTGCCTGAAGACTGTGTTGAGAAGGACTCTGAGGTTGCATCTCAGCTCTGCAGAAAGCAGCTTATGTCAGCTGTCATGAGTATGGGAGGGGCCATTTTCACATACACAGGCTGCTACTTGCTGTCCTTGATCTAATGGTGAATCCTCTCATTCCAACAGATCAGGGTAAAGCCACTATTGTTTAAACCTCTTAGTATTACAGAGCCTCAGCATTCCCCTTAGGGAGGATACTTTCTTGTTGAGAAAGCTGTCTGGTTAGGCCACTTGGGATGGGAAAGTAAGACCTTGAGAACACAGTCCACCAGGAGACAGGGAAAATAGATTTCTAAAATGTTGTGCATGTGGGAAAAGCAGGATTCTGGGAAAAGAGAAGAGGTAGTCAGACAGCATTTTACGAGAAGAGTTTGAGCCTGTTGACAAGTGACGGGTGAGAAATTCTCGGGCTGGGTGACCACAGACCTTTATAGAACTTTTGGATGTATCTGTGACTGGGTGGTACCAATTTCCTCCACCCCACCTGCAAACCCGTGTGTGTAGCAGGCACCCTGCACCCTCCTTATGAGGAATGTGTCTGGGAGTGGAAATCACAGGGCATTGTCTTTTCTGCATTTGGATTTGCCATGAGAGAGGAGAACGAATGAGACTGAGTTTTTGGATAACCATGAAGATGCATATCCCCCAAGAAATGGTAGAATTCTTGAGGGTATTTCCCAAGGATGAGGGACAGATGGGATCTAAATCTTAAACACAGGTGACTGAGATCGAGGTTCTACATAGTCAGGGAAAGTGAGACCCAGAAAGGGGAGGGAACTCGCTCCAGGTCACACAGCAAGATTAAGACAGGACCCAGGTGTCTGGACTCCTGGCTGCAGCATTCCCTAGCTGGCTGTGAGGCTCTGCAGGTGGGAGTTTGCAGCTGGTACCTGTATGCTTCCTTGTTGGTGACAAAATGGAGCTTGTGCTGGTGATCAGAGAAGGGTCCCAAATAGGTCCAGTTCAAGCTTTGGAGGTCTGGGTAGGCCTCCACTATGACTTGGAGGTCCAGGTTCTCATCCATGGCCACCTCCTGGAGGAGGTCCTGCTCAGAGGTCAAGTTCAAGTAGGCACTCTCTGGAAAGCAGAACACGCAGAGATCTGGCATTAGTGGGATGATGTCCTGGTTTGTTTGTCCATTTGGTCATATCCACCCCCACAATAATCCAGCCATTTAGCTGGACCCTCCTGCATGCCTCCAAGGGGCCAGGCCCACAGTCCCCAGCCCCAACCGATGCTTATTACCCTCAGACACCTCTCTTCCCACCACCCGCCACAGAACCCCAGGGCTCCAAACTCTTTTCACTGCGTCCCTGGGAGAACCTGAGAAAATTCCTATCCTCCTTGATGCCTTTACCTCCTTATTTGCATAATTAAAAGTTTGAATAGATCTGAAATTATAACTTTCTGAAAAAAATTTTAGCAGTGAAAAGTCTGTTTTGTTTTGCTTTTTTTACACGCCTCTATCCATTTCCCCTTCTGATAATAGGTGAGTCGGTGTGGCTTCTACATCACGCTCTAAAGTGGGCGCGGGACTCAGGCCAGCCAACCAGAGTAAGGCGTCCCCTTTGGATCAGTGATTGATTTGGGGTAGGCATGTGAGTTTATGAATAAGAAACACTTATTTCTATGACTTTTGGTTGGAAATCTAGGAGAAGAGAAGACCTCATTTCACCAGGGTCATCATGCCTAATACTGCTAGGGGTTTCATAAAAAATGTATAGCTGAGAATTGGGAATAGATTCATGTCCACATGATCCAACCAAACCTGGAGCTCATATCCATGGGTTTTTTTTTTTAGCTATAAGGCCGATGAAATACTCTTTTGATTAGGCCAGTTTGAGTTCGTGTCTGTTACCTATGCCTGAAAGAGTCATAACTAGTTTCTTCTAATTAAATCTTGCATAACTTAAAATCAAGCTACTCTGAGGAGGAAAGAAGGAGCAGAAGAAGGAGGGAGACTCAGAGGCCCTAAGCACTCTCAGCATTCCCAGGACACCCTGTGCTTCCCCCATGATCACACTGGTTGAGCATTGTCTATTCACATGTTTGTATTTCGTGAGAGTCCCAGGCAGGAAGAAAGGAGAAAGGGAGGGAGGGAGAGAGGAGAAAGGAAGGAAGGGAGGGAGGAAAAGAGGAAAGGAGGAAGAATTAAGTCCAATAGAGAGCTATTGGATATTGATCCCCAAACAGAACAAAACAATGCTAAACAGAAATGCAGCAAAGCACTGGAAGAGCTCCAGGAGGAAAAGGGGTTCTGGGAAGGCTCCCCAAAACTTGGCTCCCTAGCCAGACTGAGAATAAGGGGATTTTAGCAGAGATATTCTTAACAGCATCTCCTTCTCTGCCATCAGCTCCCTCTGCCTCAGTCCCCTTACGTACCCCACCCCCCAGGATCCCTGCCAGCCCTCCCCCACCATCCCAATGCTCACCCACCACCCGGAAGACCATGGAGGAGGATTGGACGCCCCGGGAGTTGCTGGCCACGCAGGAGTAGTTGCCGGCATCCTGGAAGCCTACTTGGTCGAGGCTGAGGGTCAGGACTTTGTGGTAACGGTCATCATGGAAGTCATTGTGTTCAAAGACGGTGAGCTGCAGCCAGAAGAAATGGAAATGGGATACCAAGGTTGTTTAGGGTGGGGTTAAATCCTCATCCTTTATGGGATTATTATCTTCTTTTCCTTGGGCAAGGGCCTGATCTCTGGGCCTCAGTTTCTCTACCTGTAAAATGCAACTAATACTGCCCCGTGGGCCGCAAAGATGCAGCATGTGAAAGGCTGTGTCAGTGGGAGGGGACAGGGTTCTCAGAAGCAGCCTAACGTAACTTCCTTCTGGGAATGCTCTTTCTCTTCCTCCATCTCTTTCAAAAGAAAGTCCGAAATAACTCACGTCCCTGGGTAAGGTGGCCTAGGAACCCCTTGCTAAGTCAGAAGTGAGCCAACTCTTGGCTCTGGCCCATAGGTGGGGAAAGAGGTCACGGGTCAAGAGGGTAGAGTAGCACCTCCCCTACCCATCCCGCAAACGTCAGGTGTGAGCCTGAGCCCTGGTTTCTGACCAGCTTCTGACTGCCTGTGAGCTCCCGGAGGGGCTCTGACTGCCCTCCAGGGACCTGGGCCGTGCCCTCAGCCCGGAGCCATCTCTGGTGGGGCTGGTGGCCCCACCCTGCAGGTTCTGATGCATAGGGATGATGATGATGATGATGGGCAGATGTCACCCTGCCGTTTCTCCGGGGACTGACCTTGGTGTCTCCTCGTTGGAGGTAGATGTCAAATGTGACGTCCACGTCACTGGCTGAGCACACAATCTGGGCAGCCTCTCCTTGAATCCGCACCAGCTCTGCAGGCTCCAGCACCACCGTCGGGGGCTTTGGGACAACTGAGGCCAGGGGAAGGAACCCATAAATACACAGGCCAGAGCTACTGCTCTGCTCCCTGCCACGGGCCAGGGCCCCCACCACGTTCCTATCCCAAACCCTGGGACGCACCCTGGAGGCTTCCATCTCCCTGCCAGCAAGTCTTGTCTCCTAAAGAGACCTTGAAAAGTCCACTTACCTCCATCACACCACCCCTCCCCAGTCTCGCCACCATTCTCTGCTCTAGTCCCCTGCCACAGCCACCTGGTGACCTCCCTGCTTCCACCTGGACTCCTCCCAGCAGCCAAAGTGAGCACACTTAAGAAGGGAAATCAGATCATGTCTTTCTCCTGTGCCAGTATCCAGTGGCTTTCCGTCACTCTCAGAACAAAAGCCCAAGTCCTTCCCACATCCCCAGGCCCCATTACTGGCCACCCAGACCCCTGCCACGTTACACTCCTCACATGCGGACCCTTGCACTTGCCCCTCCCTCCTGCGATGCCATTTCCCACACTTGGAATGGGTACCTGTTCTCACCCTTCAGATCTTTAGCTCAAACATTCCTCAGAGAGGACTTGTGACCAAAGAGCCTTGCCCCTACCCCCGCCCACCCAAACACACACACATACACACACACACACACACACACGCATCTCTGGCTGGGTGTCTCATTGGTCACAACTGGTCCCCTGCTAATGCTTAGCAGGCACTGAATTAATATCTGTGTCTGTTACTATTGTTGAAAGATGATCTAATCCAGTTTCCCAAGGTTCAGAGACACTAAAGGACATATCCAAGGTCTCTGGAGGGGTCACGATAGAACCAGGGTCCAGGACGGCCAGGGCTCTGCAAGATGAAGTTTAGGGAAAGTGCCCTAATGACTTCTTCTGCCCGCTGAGTGGGGTCCTTGGACTTCCTGGGCATGTTTTGTGGCCTCGAGCTCAGGGACCTGATTCCTGTCTCATGCCCAGGTCCAGCGCCTGGGGCCTCCTTATTCACATCAGTCTTCCAGAAACTAGAGTCCCATCTACAAGCCCAGCAGGGGCAAGTGGGGAAAGGAGTGAATCTGCAACCCCCCGCTGTCCCCAACCCTCCCCACCCCCAGTGCAAGCTGCCCACCACCACCTCCCTGCCACGTGGCTCACCACCCCTCCCACAGCAGGCTGGCACTGAGAGGAAAATCCTCATCTGAAGGTATGGTTCCTGGAACCTTGTCCGAAGGTTCATTCCTGGAACATTCGCAGCCTCTTCCCACCTGTTTCCTCAGCTGAAATAGATCTTTGAGGGCCACCTTCTCATCATTCCGCTCAAATAAAATGCCTCCATCTACTTTACTTCCATCACCTGGTTTCGTGGTTTTCCTAGCACGTTTCATGATCTGAGCTGGGTCTGCCCATGAGTTATTTGCTTCAAGGTGGTCTGTCTCCCTACCCGACATGCCTTGCTTGTCTTGTCCCAGTAGGTGCCCCCCAGGTGGCTGTGGCACAATTGGAAGGAAGAAGTGAAAGGAGGGGATACCCTTTACCTCCCACCGGGCTGGGCCCAGCCGCCACTAACTTGGCTGCCCTCCACCCCTGCCCTGCCCCACCCTGCCCCACACACCCACCTTTCTGCACTTTAAGGCGGATGCTGAGTGAGGTCACTGTCCTGCCACCTACTTGAGCGCGGCATTGGTAATCCTGACTCTCAAGGAACTTGGCCTTGTGGATCGTGAAGCCGTGCCGGGGTGAGAAGGAGTACGTGGTTTTGCTCAAGACAGGCCGATTACGCACGCGCATCAGGGAGACACCCGTCTCCAGTGCCGGATCAGTGAGCAGACAGGGCAGCAGGGCATCCTCACCTTCTGTCACCGTCACTTCCTCAGCCAGCAAATTCCAGGGCCGAGCAGGATCTGGGGACCAGGAGGACACAGGGTTACAACGGCCCTCCCTCTACCAGGCCAAGCGGTCGGTGTCTGGATATTGGTGACAGGGAGACTCAGAGATGCAGCTCATTTGTCTAAGGTCACACAGTACCAGGGAAGGTCAGCCGGTGCTTTAGAGTGGGGACTTTGGAGCCAGGTCCAGCCCTATGACTTTGCTCTGTATGATCTCTTTGTGTTTTTAAAGACTTTATTTACTTGTTCATTTTTAGAGAGAGGGGAAGGGAGGAAGAGAGAGCAGGAGAGAAACGTTGGTGTGTGAAAAATACATCGATCTTTCTGGGTCCCCAAATGTGGACCTGGCCTGCAATCCTGACTGGGAACGGAACCAGTGACCTTTCAGTTCACAGGTCGGCACTCAGTCCACTGAGCCACAGCAGCCAGGGCTGTGTGGTCTTGAGCAAATTACTTAACCTCTCTGAGCCTCTGAAGTATGTGCATAAGTATGGAACCTACTTCCCAGGGTTACATTAGAAGCACCACCATAGGTCCTTGTTCACAACAGGCAGGCGCTCCATAAATGTGAAGCTGCTTTTTTATGATTGGAACTATTGAGGCCCAGGCCTCCTGCCCATTCCACTTGAGAGCGGGCCTCCGTCCTCACCTTTGACGTAGAGGTGGATGCTGGCGCTGCCTCCAAAGGGCTCTCCAGGCTCAGTGCAGCGATAGGTCCCCGTGTTTTGGAAGGTGGCATTGTTTGTGGTCAGGATGCTGCCTGAGACATTGGGCTCCAGGGTCCAGAAGGGAAAGGAGGTGGGGCCATTCCATTCCACGCTGCCATTGCCCACACAGTGCAGGGTTACCGTTGTCCCTGGCGTCACGACCAGCTCGGTGACGTTGGGTACTATCACTGGGGCCCCTTGAGCTGGTGGAGGGAAGACAGGAGACAGAAATGAGGTGTAAGGGGGACACTCCCTGAGCCATTCCCTGCCTGTGAGAGGGGTGGCACCCTGGCAGGGGTAGTGCTGGTGCTGCAGTTCAGCTGTGACTTGCAGGATCACCCTGTCCCTCCTTGGTCACTTGCTCAGCCCCCACCCCAAATCTGCTTAGGGATGGGCTGCCATCTCTGGGGCTCTCTTGGCCCTTCACCCAGCTGCTCTCCCACGGAGGCTCCCAGCTATGGCCACATTCTTCTCCCCAGCAGTAGATTTCTTCAGCCACCTGCAGTGGGCCTGGCTCAAAGCAGGGGGCTCAGACAAGGAAAGGAGGAGACAGAGGAATGACATTCATGGCAAAGTCCTATCACTTAATTCATATGGGGAAAAAGAAGAGGTGCAGGAGCTTGGCCCAGCAGAAGTAAAAAAGGTTCTAATTCTTCTGCTGTGCCCATTCCCACCATTGGATTTCTGGTCTGCAGCACAGTGGAATGGGGCACAGGCTCTGTGCCTCAGTTTCCCCACCTATAAAATGGGGACAAGCCCTGGCTGGTGGCTCAGTGGATAGGCGCTGGCCTGCGAACCCAAAGGGCACCGGTTCGATTCCCAGCCAGGGCACATGCCCAGGCTGCAAGCCAGGTCTCCAGCCAGGTCCATAGCTGGAGGCAGGTTGAAAGGCAACCATACATTGATGTCTCTCTCCCTCTCTGCCTCCCTCCCTTCTCCTCTCTCTAAAAATAGTACATAAAATCTTTTTTTTTTTTAATTAAAAAAAATAATAAAACAAAATGGGGACAATAATTATACCCATTTATTGGGATGTCAGGAGGCTTAAATGTATAGAAAGCCTTTAGAATGTCACCTGTCACCAAATAGTTAAAGTTAGCCATTAAGTTTATTATCTAGCCTAACCCGACATCCCAGCAGTGTTGTTTACAGGAAAGCCGATCTCTTTTAAGGAAAATTTTCTTGAAGGAGAAAGGAGAACTTAAAACCCCTATCAGGCCCTCCGGGAAGAAGGCCCGTTGCCTCTGTAGGGTCAGCATTTCTCCAGGGCCTAAAATAGGGGCAAAGGGGGGAAGTGAGAGCCGGTCCGACGCCTTGGAGGGGCTACCAGGCACCGTGGCCTCGGCCAGAGGAAACACATTGCCAGCACCCAGCCTGGCCCCCAGCTTCCGCTCCGCTATGGCCCTTCTCCCTGGGATACTCTCACTTCTGCTTCCTGATCCTCCTAGCTGCCACGGTCCCCTCTCTGCGGGAGAGACTCCCAGGAGAGGCAATGCCACCTGCTGGGCATCAGAGCACCCGGGGCTGCGGGGCCTGGCTGTGCCACTGACCCCCAACCCCGGGGAGGGCAACCCCTTGGCTCTGAGGATGGGATGGTGGACACTCCAGCCCTGAGGGCGGCAGGGCTTCTTCACTGTCCTGCACGGAAGCTCCTAAAATGGCTCTGTCCACCCCTGCCCCCACCTTCAACCCCTGACTTGGAAAGATCTCTGTCAAACAATTTCAGGAGGGTTTCCTTTATGCTTAGATTTTGTACCATCAGAGGTGTGCAGCCTCTCTACCCGAGCTTCTGATCAACATAAAGGATTGGGTGAACTGAGGCAGACCCCTGGGGGGCATAGCCCTCCTGGGCCATGTGACCACCAGGGGCAGGGGCAGTGACAGTCCCTGAGAGCCCCCTGCCCCCATTCCAGCAGCAGTGACACAGGTACCGGGCGGGCGGGTGTTTCAGAGGCAGCCTGCACTGTGGGTTATACCGTGTGAGTCTGCAACCTGGTTCCACCGTATAGGGTGCACAGGTGCCATCACCCTTCTGACCTTGGAGGACGCTTGGCTCGGGCAGGAGCTCCTGCCGTGGGCTGTACTCCCACTGCTGCATTTCTACCGTCCTTCTGGGCTTGACATTCTGATGGCTACAGCTGACTAAAGGTCCGAGGACGTGGCTGTAACATCTGGGCTCTCGGGTTCCGTGTTCCCCTTCAGCTCCCCTCTGGTCACCCAGGCATCTCTCCCTTTCTCTCCCCTGCCCCATCCCTCTAGCCCATGCTGTGGCCTCCTGAAATTATGGCCAGGGAGAGGCACCTGTCTTGTTTTGTCCTGCCCTGTTGTCCCAGATATTCACGCAGGACAAAGCTGACACCCCCAACTTCTGCCCCCAGTTTCCCTTCTAAGGCTTAGGTGGTGGGGAGGGCAGGCCTGCGCTGGCCCCATTCACCCCTGGCATGGACACGGGGTCTGGCGGACACCGACCAAGCCTCCCTTCTGCAACCGTCCAGGTGTCACCCTCATCTCAGCTCCCCAACTCTCTTCGTACCCCTAACCTCCCTTCCTCCCCCTCACCTGACAGACCCCTTCATCATCATCCTGGGGACTCCCCCGGATGTCCCCCAGCCTTGACTCCTCTCCCCCAGGACAGACCAAGGCCTGGGATGCAGCCCCTCCTCAGCCCAGGGTCTTTGCAAACCTCTCATCTCGGGTGCTCTGACCCTGTCCCCCAACTCCCTCACAGCCGCCCCCCACATCTCCGCTCACTCACCTCTTATCTCTCCTTCTGACCCTTTCCCAAGCCTCCCAAGGAATATCCACTGCCCCTTTGGACCCTTCCAGCTCAGGCCCAGCCCGTAGTCAGTGAGCCACAGGCGGGCAGAGCCGTCCGGGTCTCTCTAGTGCAGGTCTGAACCGCCGAACAGACAACTCAGGGGCTTGTTAGAAATGCAGTCCCAGGTCGCACCTGAAAGCTACTGAGTCCAAATCTGGCGTCTGCTGCGTTGTAACAAGGTCCCCAGGCAGTTTGTATGCACCAGTCACGTTTGAAAAGCTTTGGTTTAGTGGGGCCTGTCACCGCCCCCAACACCTGCCATTGAATAGGTGGGGATGCTGAAGCCCTGACAGCATCAGGGGCCTGTTCAGGACACACCGTTTGTCAATCGAGCTGGGACTGACCCACAGCCCTGGCCAGGCTGCTTCCTCCCAGCCCTTCCTCACCTCTCCAAAACAAATAGCTGCAAACCTGCCGTCCAGGTTGCAGAGTAGATGTACCAGTGAGGGGTTGGGATTTACAGGGCACTTCCACTGGGGCCCTCGCTGACCCATTCCCCTCTATCCCCTCCCAGGACCCTCCGTTCAGCTCTTACCATGCCAAGCGGCGGTGGCCACCAGCAGGCCCATCAGAGCCCCTGGGCCCATGGCTTCTGTGGTGAGGCAGGGCTGTGAGGTGGGCAGGCACTGCACTCCCAGCTGCTGGCTCCGCAGGGACCAGGAATGCTGCTGGACACGTTCCTCTCCACTGCACCAGCTATTTGTCTTGTTTCCCCTCTTCTTCCTCCTCCTCCTCCTTGGGCTGATCCCCTTCTTCCCCTTTTTAGTAGGGCAAGGCAACCGCAGAATTTGGAAATCTTGGGTCTTTAGAAGAAAACAAAGCCATGACCTCCAGTGGGAGGCGTTGGAGTCTGGGCAGGGCCATCTGGAGCTTGAGGGAGATGGAGAGGTTTGACACCACCTCCAAAGGGCTCTGGCAGCGGAGACACTCCCAAGATCAAGCCGTCACTCAGTCAGCAGCACAGAGTGGCCAGGTGGCCCTGGCTAAGCCAAAAGGGAAGCTAGATCGGTCTGGGACAACCTGATGATAGCAGCAAGAAGCTTCCATTTATAGGACACAGCCAAGCCATTTATATTCATGATCTTCTTTTGTCCCCACAAAAACTTTATATGATAGGTACCCTTGTCATTCCCATTTCACAGATGGAAAAACTGAGATTCAGAGAGCTCAAACACTTGAAACTTGCCCATAATTACGCAGTTTCCAAATGGCGGAAGTGGACTGTGAATCCAGGCAACCTATTTGTAGAACTTCGTTTTCATGGATTCATTGTAATTTACTTATTTAAGCAAGAGTCTAATTGTGCTGTTACATTTCTTAAGGAAAAACAGCATTCCCCCTACACCTTCTTTTCCTGGAGGCAATTGCTTTTACCCTACCCGTGTGTGGTAGTTGAGAATCCAACAGGGTATCTCAGCTGCCGCGGTCCCCCTTCCCCTTAGAAGTGAGGAGTCTCAGCTCCAAGCCAGGCTCCCCAGCTCCTCACCAGTGTCAGAAAGAGGAGCCCATGGGCTGAGAAAATCAGAGGGATTCCATCTGTCCGGGTAAGATGGACAGCTGCCCAAAACCCAGGCGTATTCTTTTTTGTTTTTTTTAAATGTGCTTATTGATTTTAGAGAGAAAGAATGGGAGAGAGAGAGATTGAGACAGTGAGAAAGAGAGAAAATGAGAGAGAGAGACAGCGAGATGAGAAACATCCTATTGGTTGCATCCAGTATGCGCCCCCACTGGGGATGGAACCCGCATCTTCAGTACATGCCCTGATGGGAATCGAACCCTCGAACTCTCAGTTTACTGGATGGTGCTCCAACCAAGTCACACCAGCCAGGGCACCAGGCATCTTCTTAAAAGGCTAATGCAAAAACTCTAACTTGCAGCCACCCCCCAGATGGCCAAAACTGACCCTGTGTTAGCCTGGTGAATTATGACCACTCCCTGGGGCCCCACGAGGTCCATCTCGTGCACAACCTGGGGTTCTATTGTTGACTTTGCAGTCTTTAAAAACTCACGAGAAATTTTGATCAAGCATTTGGGTGCAGGGGTTGTTGCCAGGGACATACAGGGAGAAACTGAGCTGTGTGGCTTCAAGGGAAGGGTGGGAGGAATGGCCATCCTTGTCCCTGTGTGGCGTCCTCACCCCACCCATCCAAACCTAATTCTGCACTAGCTTGGTCAGCACTCACTTCACCCTCAAGACTTCCCCAGACCCTGCCCCACTGCAAGCTGGCAGGTCGCAGCAGGTCTCACGGTGCTGTGAGCCTTTTCATGACCTGCCCCAGGCCCAGTGCTGGTGGCAGGCATCCTCGTTTCACCGTGTGGCCCCTTCCACACACATCCAGGCCCAGCACAGGCAGCCACCAGCCATGTATCAGTTTGTGGCTCCCACAGGCTGCCCTGTCGGTCACAGGAAGCATCTCATGCTGACCTGACACCAAGCAACCCACAAGTCCCCAAAACCAACACACCCCGTAGCCAGCCAGCTTCAGATGACAACAGAGCACCACTCAATCAGCTCCACAAGTGGCACACCCAAAGGGAAAGTCTCAGCAGGCACCAGGCTCTGCTGGGGTGACTCCCTCTCTGTGGGGTCCGCCCCTGCACGACCAATCATGCCCTGGTCGTGCCAGTTCTCACTGCCAGTCAGCCTGAAGGCCCGTCCCTCATTGCCAACAGCAATCAAGATTCAACTACACGGGGCAGGCATAACGCACACAAAGGTGATCACAGAGACTGTGTCACTGTGGCCCACAGGACACCTACTACGTAAGTCCACCATGCCAAGACTTGGAGACATAGCAGAGCTACCTAACCTATTTAATATGTGGAAACAAATACAGAAAGGCAGTCAAAATGGGGAGAAAAAGAAACATGTCCCAAATGAAAGAACAAGAATAATCTCCAGAAAAGGAGCTCAATGAAATGGAGGCATGAAGTCTATCAGAGTTCAAAATACTGGTGATAGGTTGCCCAAGAGAAACTTTTCAGGATAAAAGGGATTGGCAAAAAATATTCAAATTGATTTAAAAAATCAAGGGCCTACAACCAACACTTCTCTACCCAGCAAGGCTATCATTTAAAATTGAAGGAGAGCCCTTGCTGGTGGCACAGTGAATAAGGCGCCGGCCTGCAAACCCAAAGGTCACTGGTTCGATCCCCAGTCAGGGCACATAACCAGGTTGCAAGCCGGGTTTCAAGCCAGATCCGTAGCTGGAGGCAGATGAAAGGCAACCATACATGGATATCTCTCTGCCTCTCTACCTTTCTCCCTTCCCCTCTCTCTAAAAATAATAAGTAAAACCTTTTTTTATTAAAAAATATATTTTTAAAAATTGAAGGAGAGAGATAAAGAGCTTATCAAACAAGAAGTTTGAGTTCATCACCATCAAATCGTTATTATAAGAAATGTTAAAGAAATTTCTTTAGAAAGAAGAAAGAAAAAAGGAACATAAATATTAATAATAAAATAGCAATAACTACATACCTATCAATTAAAGTCACTTTTAATGTAAATGGTATAAATGTTCCAATCAAAAAGCATAGGGGGCCCTGGCTGGTGTCACAGTGGATAAAGCGCTGGCCTGCAGGCCAGGTCTCCAGCCAGGTCCATAGCTGGTGGCAGGTGAAAGGCAACCATACATTGATGTCTCTCTCCCTCTCTGCCTCTCTCCTTTT